>CAKNYM010050678.1:148541-204061 GCA_932195095.1 Andricus curvator
AAAAATGATCACCAGTTACTTTGTATTCAATCACAATACATTTAATCGTGTGATGTTCGTTTACAATCAGTTTGGGTCTATTTACCTGTCTCTGTTAAACGCCTTTCAGCTCTACAAGTGAAAAACGAAACTCATAAAAATACTTTAAATTTTTTTTTAATTATTCCAAGGCGGGGGATAAATACTGCGGTAGAAGATGTTGATCAAGAACCCGTTAAAGATAATGAAAATTAAACGAATTCTTATGAAAATGAATAATTATTTAAATAACAATTTGTCAACGATTATTAAAGATATTATTTAAATTATAGATGACTATTAATTAATTGATTGATACTTCGCCATAAACTGAATTTCAGCCTAAACATGAAAAAAAAACTTTTTTGAGAAAAAGCTCGGAAGGACTGATTTAAAAACTGTAAATTTACCTCTCTAACTCTAAATAATTGAATTCATCTAATCCTTACTCATATACTGGCTGACTTCTAGTATCACCAAGTAATTGCAATGAACTAATTGTAAGTCAACTCTAACTAATTCTCAGGAAAAAATGCAGCGAAACATTTTTGAACATAATGTTACTAATTTTATAGTCAAATTGAAAAACATAATTTTTCAAAAATAAATACTTTAGTGAAATTCAACTTGAGATTAGTTGAATAATAAGAAGCAATTGAATCAGTAACTATTTTTCGCTTTTCAATTAGTCATTTTTCATTAATTCAGACTTGCTGAGAAAGTAGAGTTTTACTTACCTGCCACATTCAAGTTACGTGAACCTTCATTCAAAATTCAGTTGTTGATTATTATTAATTAATTAATTGATATACCATTAAGCCATTTCCCTTTCAGGGTAGGCGTGACACTACCCGATTCGGGTAGTGTTTCTAGGTGGATAGTTTCTTGTAGTAAATAACTACAAGTGTGGGCTCACCACACCCATGATACTTGGCCATAAATTGAATTACAACCTAACCATGAAAAAAAAACTTTTCCCAGGAAAGGCTCTAAGGCTCTGATTTAAAAACAATTAATTTACATCGCTCACTCTGAATATTGAATTAAATAGAACTAATTATCATTCAAATGATGGCTACCTTCTAACATCACCAAGTAATTGCAATAAACTAACTGTTAGTCGAATCTACGTAATTCTTGGTAAAAGAATGTACCGGAACATTATTGAAAAATGTAACTAATTTTTTGGTCAAATTGCATACAATACAGGTTTTTTCCTAATAAAATTAGTAAGACTTGATATACGATTTGTTAAAAAATAATAACAAATTGAATTAGCTTTTTAGGTTTCAAATTACGAATTTTCAAATTTCACGTTCCGTCGTTGCGAATTTGTTTTCAAAGGTCACTGTTATGAACAAGCCACCTGTTTAGCGTGAAAAGGGTGGCTTTCGATGATTTTTTTGGATTTGAAGCACCACTGCCTATTTCTGAAAGACGCAACGTGATTGGCCAACATTGACCTTCTCTATCTCAAAAAATAATGAGTATTCAACATTTTTGAGCTCTAAAATATGATTTAATTTTTCACCAGTATTCGAGCTATGTGGTCCGTATGCGCGAACTTTGGGACACTCTGTATATATATATATATAATTCTGCGGTTGTCCTTATGACAAACTTTTAATTATATATATATATATATATATATATATATATCTCTAATCCCCCTTGTTACCAAATCCGGCTCGCACCGAACCACTTTGAAAATTTCGCGCCATATTAGATTCCCAATTATATGTTTTCATCAATAACAATACAATCCGTGAAACCTTCAATCATCTGCAAATACGTCGCAAAGTGTTATAATTGCAAATCCTCGTCCACTCAAAATCATATAAAATACAACCAAAATGCCGCCCCTCAAACTAAATGAAGAAGTAAAAGAAGCAAAACCCGAAAAATCTAAGAATAAATATGAGCTGGACTGCGAGAAATTTGACAAATGTAGGAAACAAAAAAAACAGAAGAATTTTCGGCTCATAACATGGTCGTTTCGAATAAAATATCTTACATCACTCGCAGGTGCTGTATGACTCTAATCCCCCTTGTTACCAAATATTTAAAAGTGATTGAATTTTAGCAAACCATATTATTTTACTCACCAATATAATCAAAGATGATCACCAAAGTGACGATCAGAGTATAAGCGATCTTCATTTTCTTTAAAAGGAAGAGAATCTGAGCACACTATACCAAGCTATATATACTGTAGTCGTTATCACATAGATCATAGGCATCAAGCTTGCCCTTCTAAGATATTCGTTTCTCAAGAATCGGTTACAAGGAAAAAAATTGTTTACCAAATTCATTAAAATTAATGTCGCAGCTTATACTTATGTTGCAAGAATAAGAATGACGCATATCATTCTGTCCTAGATTTGATAAAATGTTTTAGAAATTTGAAACGCAGTTTATAATTTCTAGATGTCAAGATTTTTGAGATTTTAAGAGTTTTCTATAGTTTACTAAGACTTTCGAAGCATTTCATAATTTTTTGATAGCTTTTTGAATAGTATATGGGTCTTTTATTATTTGTAAGATTAACGTTTTATGAATTTTTTTTTACTTTGTTATGAAATGTTAAATGTAAATCACTGTAGAAACTTACAAATCTTTGAGAAAAAATAATAATAAAAGATTTCACAAAAGTTGAATTATTAGGAAACTGTACTTAAAATTAAGTTGTTTACACACCAACGTTTCGACTTGTACTTTACTGTCAATTTTTTCAGGATATGTAATATATAAGTTTCCACAAAAAACTAAAATTTAAAAAAAAATCACACTTTTACCAAGAAATTTGGCTATTATAATAAATCACATTCAACTGTAGTTCAATTTTTGAAAATTAACTCAAAATTGATCGAAAAAATACAAAAATTATATTTAGATTTTTGACGATATTCAAGTAAAATTTTGAGGCTTTTCAAGGATCTTTGGTATGCTTAAAGAAAATAAAATAAATTTTATAAGTCAGCTGGAAAATTTTAAAATGATTTTCCATTTTGAAAAATAAATTTGAAATAGTTTTTTTTAAAGATTCCAGAATAATTTGAAATGTAAAAAGATTTCAAAACCCAATGTTTTGAAGATTTCAAACACAAAATTCATAAGCTTTTGAGCATTTGAAGGGTTTTTAATGAATACAAAATTCATATCAAAATTCCTAAAAAAATTGAGAATGATTTTTTAAATCAATTTTAAAGAATATTTGATAATATTTCCAAATTTTTCAAAGAAGAATCTGAAGTATTTTAAGGTAATTGTTTTTTTTCTGCAGGATTTGCAAAAAATTATAAAAAAAGGTCGAGTTAAAAGATAAGAAAATTATCATTAGATTCAAGGAAAATTTTTAAATGATTTTTCAAACAAATTTTCACGAGAATATTTAATAGGATTTCAAAACAAATTTTAGTGTATAAGTTAATGTCTCTAGCTTGAAATTGCTTAAAATTATACAATTTTGAAAATTTATAAATTTTTTGATCCATTTTTAAATTCTAACTGTAAATCTATTATTTTGATAATCAACTATAAATGTCAAATTTAGGGAGGATGATGATATTTTTATCTGTCCTGCATATATTTTCTAAAGATTAAAATTAATTTTTGTTCCCCATAGTGAAAAACTCATATCCATTTAAATAAATTTCCTGATCTTTTAGTTTCATATTTTCATACTCTCTTACGTCACCTTTAATTATGAAAAAAATATTTTGGTGGTTTAGAAATTTTTTTTTTCTTCCAAAATCTTAGGTTCTTAATTCGTCAACGTTTTGGCAATCACCCTTTAAAATTTCAGAAGAGTTTTTAAAAATCTCATGAGATTTCATTATGTGAGATTCAGAGAAGTGATTTTTTGAGTGAAACTTCTTTTGGAACGGGAGTGAATTGAAAAAAACGACCGAACGTACGAACGGAAGTCTCTGCCTCTCTCTAACAAGTATACTTTCTATACCTCCTCTCTGTAATCGCGTCTCTCTTTCATGCTGTGATTTGTAATTGCTCTGATTGGCTTTTTAATATGTGAATATGATTTTTGTCTTAGATTTCAATTTTTCTAAATTTTTACGTTTTAAAGATGTTCTTAGTGAACAGTCAAGTTTTTTTATTGACATTCAAGAAATTGATTATTACAACAAATTTTATAAGAGAACCCCAAGCGCAAATGATAAAAAAATAGTGTGGGTTATAATTGTTTATTCAAATACACGTCATGATCTGCTTCTCACTCACGCTAAATTATGCAATTGATTATATTCAAACAAGTATTTATATTTAACGCATTTATGGAGGAAAATAATTTACAATCAACTTCTTTATTTTGAAATACATATGAGGTATGAGACTATTTACTCTTCTTCATCATCGCCCTAAAACTCTTGCTCGCTTGTGATATATATATATATATATATTGTGACGAGGTTTTTTCCAACTTTAAAGTCTACAACACTGTTAACCACGACCTGGCCGAGGATGGTCCAGGATGGAAAAAACCAGGTTACATAAAATGGCTGCCATTTACCTGTCAACCGCGCCACCATTACCAGAATAACCGAGTTCGTGGCTCACACCCTTCTGGCCCACGAACAACTAACGAAGCTCGTTGATTCGTTTTTATTCCAGGCGCCAGATAGGTTAACCTATCCGAGCCCCACTGGTTCCGGCCCCGTCGCGTTCTATAGGTCGACTAGCTCAACCCCAATACCACACAAGACAAACTATAGAATTGGGGATCGCGTGAGCGAGAGAGAAGTTTACATTTTTAAGAGCAATTAACAAGATAAACAATTTAATCAAAATTCACCACACAATAATATTAAAAATTGACATCCGCGTCGAAATCATTAATTTCATACCCGAAACCGTCAGACCACGTTCCCAGAAGCAATCTGTCACCTTAGTTGCGGCTGCCCGAGGCACCCGCGTTCAAACCGCGCCATTTAGCGTGTCTAACGGCGTGTTACCATCCACGGTTCGGATTGAGAGACGCCCGCCTCGACTTGCTAATCTCGGGCTCTTAGTCGGGCGTGTGTTAACTTTCCGGGTGCGAGGAGGCTTCTGATGACCCACGCAGCACTGAAGCTATCTATTACACGCTTGAAAGTGACACCTGCCCAAAGGCAAATAACAATACAAGCTGAGAAAAAACTATTCGAAGTCAAGTGTAAGCCACCTACCTTGCAACCACCTGGCGAGATCTTCCTTATTTTGCGTCATCCCTATAGATTTCGTCCAAGTCCCTTGGACAAAATGGCCACGAGGGTTTCCTTGTGCTGCGGAACGTCCGGCCACACCGCAGCCAAGCCAAGAGTACAAGTGTCGAGAAAGCGTGCTTCTCTCCGCTTAAATAAATATTCACTTCTGGCATTTGCATGTGTAAATATTTATTATTTATATTTTGATCTATACGTATTTACTGCTGATATTGTCATGTATACATATTTGAAGGTATAATTGAGCGTCAGAGATAAGCAGCTGTGTGAGTTAGGTGCAGCGAGCCTGCGCGCATATACTCACTATTTTATTAATAAAAATCAATAGATACCCACTGCAAATGCGCAAGCTGACGTTCCCTTCGTTTAGCAGCGAAACTAAATGGATCATAGAGCAAAATCTTAACTTTCTAATTTTAGTCATAAAAAATGGCAGCTGGCTCCCGGACTATAAGGTGAAGTCCGAGCGTCTAACCAACTGAGCCACCGAGGCTCTGGAGGCACTTTTATTATTTTTTTTTTTAATCTTGTTCTCTGTTTAGCCGGTTTTTCATCATAGCCACGGACCAAGTCAAGTGACTAATGAGATGAGGATGTTAGATGTCAATTTAATACGATGTGCAAAATCTTCTGCGATGATGTTGTAGGCACATAATTAGGAGCATAGTGTAGCTTGGAGTTCGTATTTTACCGCTGTTATCCATAGACAGCGTCCGCGATCGTTGGATGCTTTCTTAGAGCTAACATCTGCCACTTCACGGGTTTTTAGTCACTTGCTTCCTGATCGTCTGGAAAATTTCTCACAATGCGACAGGTGTTCAATAAAACCGCATTCTGAGCTGCTGCCAGTGACCTACTGACTCCTAAATGTTCAAGATGTTCAGTGCATCTTGCGTGCACATTGCCTGTAGCTGAAATCACAGTAGGATGAATAGACGCATGTTTCACATTCCCCTATATTGTCTTTACTTGATGCCTTAGCTCACTATACTTATGGATCTTGGTTGTATACGTTACCTGCAAATTTCGGTTGAGTGGACAAGCAATATCGATGATGTAGACTCTCCCAACTTTTTCTTCTTGCATCACGATGTCGGGTTGATTGGCTAGGCTGTAATGATCCGTCTGGATAATAACATCTCAATATAAGATGTAATCTGCGTTTTCTAAAACGGGCATTGGAATGTATCTATATAAAGGCATCCAATCTGTTAAGAGTGCTAAGTTTAGGGCAAGTTGTTGATGTATAATGCCCGCAATAATACGCAACAACCATCAATAATGTGCTCGATGGATTCGTTGGTATCTCCACAACATCGGCACCGGTCAACCACGTCTTGATGTAACACGTGTTTGCGATGATTTCTGGTGCTGACAACCCGGTCCAGAATCGCAATGACGAATCCTTCCGTTTCTGGATACAGGACGCCCTTTCTAAGCCAAATATTGCATGCCTCAATATCCACTTCATATTTATCTAACGTTTTAGGGTGCTTGCCGTGGATGGCATTTTATCTCCACTGTGTTTCTAATTCTTCTATGGTTTCTGCCCTGATATTCAAGGCCTCCTCTGAGGACCAATTCAAGGGCGTGTAGTCAAGATCCGTTTTACAGATTGTGTTTTTAAAGCGTAACATCTCGCTGGCTGTTAGAATAGTCTCGCAACTGTATAACTTGTGACTCACACAGTTTCCTGACATCTACAATGCCCCTACCCTCTCTATGTCGTGGTAGAACTACCCTTTCAATCGCCGAATTATTGTGGTGCATTCGGTGTTTAGTCATTTCTACTCGGATCATTCTGTTTAATCGTTCGAGGTCGGTGTTCGACCATTTGATGAGCCCAAAGAAGTACGTGCAGACAGGGATGGCGTAGGTGTTGATTGCCCTGATCTTGTTTGCCGAGTTAATAGAACTCTTCAGAACCAATCTGAGTCTTGTAGTGAAGGCAGTCGTTAGGCTTTTCTTAACTATCGTATGCACTGTTCTGCATTTATCTAGTCCAAACTCCATGTGGATAGGATTGAAAAACTGCTTCGTGACATCGATCACTTTTTTGAGAAGTTGTCGGCTCCGGAAGCTACGATCATGGTTCCTTAAAGCAACCAATCCCGAAGCAACTGGAACGTGTACGTCATCCACTTCTGCTCCTTCTGTCCTAGAAGGTAAGCAAGAGCGGGAAATTTACGCGAAATGACATCGTGCAACACTGTTCCTTGGAGTCAGGTCTCTAGCCGCGGATGACCTTACGCGGCAGACGGGACAGCTAGAGATGTATTATTATGTATTATTATGTAAAGAAGATGGGTGACTTGATGACCATCCTCGTTATCATGTACTCGGAACCCATGAGACATGCTATTTAGTGTTTTGTTCAGTGAGTTTAACGCTACAGAAAACCATAATGCACTGAAGGAGTCTCTTTGGAATATATCCATCGTAATGCGTATAGATCTAGTTATCCTTGGTTGTCCATGATCAAAATACTTGATTCTTATGCACCTAAGCATCATCGCACGACTTAGGAAGTCAATGATGCATGGGCAAATTTTGTATACTTTTAGGACTTCAAGCAAATAGTCATGTGGTACGGAAGGAAACGCTTGACTGCTGGAGTCAATGTATGGCATGTGCAAGTTTCTTTGATATTTATGAGCTTGCGTCATGGCAACAGCGTCTATGGTGACTAGATCTTTACTGCCTCTTTTTTTAGCAACATATACATAGTAGCCTGGAGCATAAAGCCTGGCATCAGATCTGGGTGTTCGATGATCTTCTGAAAACACCCTGTCAACGCAGAATGCACGCTAGTCAGGTACTTGTACCAGAAATTGTGCACCATGTCCGGACCTGGCGCTTTCCAGTTACTTGCTTTTTTCAAAACCGCTGAAACATCTGAAGCTGTGACGTTAGTCAGATCCATTTCAGAGTTATTGCTTGCTCTTTCTTTCTCTAGTTGGAACCACGCATTCTGTTGCCTTTTTGTAATAATTTTCTTGTACCGACGCAGTCGAGCGGTAAGAACATCAAGTCTCTGTCGTTGGGAGTCTATAATTTCATCCAATATTGCTGATGTCAATGTCTCGATGTACCGAGGGTGGATGATTTCAGCAACATGGTGTATCAGCTTCCTAATTTGATTTTCTTTCTTATATTGAGTCAGTCCACCCAATTTGCACCTTACTTTTCTGACATCCATATCCAACCTGATCTTCCATGGTGAATCTCGCTCCCATTCTGGAGCAAAGACTGTATTTATAGGCCTAGTTCTGGGTCCCAATGTTCCAACGGTTGCCACAGCTGCACAGTATACCAGAGTTTGCATCTCTAATGCAGTTCGTCTTGGGCAGTGAATGCCTTTGCGTTGGTTATACAATGCCTTTGTTTAGGTTCTACATGTCTGAACTCTAGTAAAGCATGAACAAATTCCTTTCAAGGTGCTGCAGTTTTTCTGGGACCTCGCTGTTCAGATTATCGTTTATAATGTCTGGATGTGGTTCTCGCCGATCCGGTGCTTGATGTTCATTATCCCTAGCACCTATGCCTTCAGCTTCAATCAATTCTTTGTTGTCCACATCTTCCAATGGAAGCTTATCAATAGGAAGCTGCTGTTCCACTTCCATTTCGATGGCAGCTATTTCAACAGTTGGAAATGATCTGTTTACAGATATTGAGCGTTTTTGAACCGCTAGATTCTGCTCAATTATTCTTCTGGCTAGATCTGGGTACTTAAGTAAGAAGAGTCGATGATGTTCTCTCCTTACACTTTGCCCACTTTTATTTGCCAAAAAATAACAGCGCGTCACATCTCTGTTCATATGGTATGTCCATTTTTATCGCTTTCTTAGTTGTTGAACCTCTGCTTCTGGCTCTGGTTGTATTAGGCCATCTACCTCTGGAGGATGCGGTGGTGCTGGATCATCTCCAGGTTGAGGAAGAACATCAATTGCCGCTGCTTCGTGTGACGCGGCTTCCGCTAACTGATATTCATTGTTCACTTCTGAAATGTGTATATTAGTCTTGATGTCATTCACCTTAGCGATAAGATCTTTTAGTGCGACGATCTCTATTTGAGAACACTTTGCAGCAAATTTCGTTCGAAAATTTTGTCCAGTTTTGCGTGAGGTTTCAAACTTCGCACTTTCATAATGGAGACGCATCAATTCCTCATTCATTGTGGTATCCCACTTGATGCTCTCCCACGGTATTCCTGTTGAGGTAGTAGGCTGCAACTAGCTAACGCTAGCCAAAGCATCCTCAGCAGGCACAGTTTATGTTTCACTGCTTAGCGTATATCGCAGATGTTTTTGCTGGCCAGCTGTTTGATTAGTGAGATCTGCCTGACCATCTAGCAGCTCACCATCACCACCGTCCCGCATGCTGTGGCCCCCAGCGGTGGCTCGAGGGGCGCCCCGACGATCCTCGGGAAGCGAACAGCGTTTCAAAATTTATAAAAGACTCTTCATTATAATTTATGGGTTTTGGTGTTCTTCTTAGTCACTTTCCTCTTCGTTCTCTGCCTGCCCAGCATGGGAAACCCTGTCAGTAGCAATGCTACGGCAAACATGGCCGTCAAATTCATGAGAGGAAAGCTCAAGCCCTACCGCGACGACAACGCGAGAACACCTTCAGTAGGGAAAAGAGGTCTCTCTTGCCGCAGAGAGACTTGCCGCATGTGAGATGATATGTCCCCAAATATAGCTATGTTAGCGACTTACACCGGAAATGAGTATACTTGAACACAAATTATTACGTTTACCTTCTTGGATATAGAGGGTGCATTCAGCAATACTCTTCCGGAAGTCATCTGACGAGAGGCTTCAAGGTTTGGCGTGCCAGACCAGCTGGTAAGCTGGATAGGAAGCATTCTACGCCGGAGGAGACTCGAAATTGGATGGGGCGTTGCGCATCGTTGACCTCTGTTGTTATGGCTCAGGACTCTCGGTGAATCCGGAAAATACCAGCCTGGTCATTTTCACGAGAAATTACAAAGGGTAGAAAATTGAAGCTCCTGTATTTTGTGACGGGACGCTGTTGTTTTCAGATACGGTTATTCTCACTTTTAACAAAATAGTGGAATCTCGTACCAAGAAACTTAGTCTTCGGCGAAGTAGTTTCACTTTCTACCAAACAGTTGATTTTTCAACAACAAAAAAATGAATTTTTAATGAAAAATGTAAAATTTGAATTTTCGAATAAAAACGATAAATTTCAAACCGAAGCCAAATTGGTTAAATTATAAGTAAATAAAATTACTTTCTGAATGAAAAAAGAATTTCCAAGAAGATAGTTTAATCTTCAGGCAAATAGATGAATTTCGAAGCGAAGGAGATTAAATCTAAACATACTTGGTTTTTCTTATCGGGTTATACTAATTCTTCAAAACGTTTTAATAATAAGAAATGTGAAATAAAGACAGTGTATTTTTCTTGGATATAGATGGTGCCTCCAGCAATATTCCTCCAGAAATCATCTGTCGAAAGGCTTTAAGGTGTGGCGTGCCAGACCAGCTGGTAAGCTGGATAGGAAGAATTCTACGCCAGAGGAAAATCAAAATTAGATGGGGCGAATGGGAATAGCGCAACGGGGGTGCTCAAACAGGGGTGTCCTATAACCGCTCCTGTGGAGCATTGTAGTGGACGACCTCCTCGGTAGTCCAAATAATGCAGGGGTATTATACCCAGCGCTAGGCGGATGACTCTGTGATCCTAGTCAGGAGGGCTCATCTGGAAACGTTTATGGATCTCACAAGGTCGGCGCAGCACATCATAGAGCTTTGGTATAGTAGCTCGCGACTCTCGGTAAATGCGGAAAAAACCAGCCTGGTCATTTTCACCAGAAATTACAAAGTCTTGAAACTTGAAGTTCCGGTATTTTTTGGCGGGACGCTGATGTTTACAGATTCGCTTAAATATCCAGGAGTACTCCTAGATAGCAAACTGAACTGAATTATGAATCTTCAGACAAAATTAGGTTTAGACAAAGTTAGTTTGTTGAGTTGTATTTTTGGTCCTGCTGCTTGTCCGGTTGTCTCGTTATCCGAAGAACCGCACCAAAGTAATTTTTCTTAGTAAGATGCTGAGAGCTTCAATGATGAGAAGGGTAGTTTGAAAAATAGATCACTTTAATGCATATTAATTATTTATTTTAAACTCGAACGTAATTAACATAATTAACAGAGTCATACTATATTAATATTTAAGCCGAGTGGACTACAATAACTGAAAGCAGCTTTAGCAACAACGAAATTTTTCATTTTATGTTCGGTATGCGATAATTTGTTTACTCAATTTGTGAGGTTATAGCTATACATATTTATTTTGCTTTTCGGAAAAAGGTTCTATATTCAATTTCAAAATCAATTTGAAATTTCAGTTTTTAGCCGTTAACATTTAGAATGCACATCTTTTAAAACGAGAATTCAGCATTGAAGCTACTTTTAGTTTTCTTTAGAGTGACTTTTCGCTTCGAAAATGTATACAGAATTAGTAGATAGGAAGCCAATGTCAAAATAAAATAATGGAAAACCAGAAGCATCTTTACAAACTAACTTCATTAAACACCATTTGGTTTTGTTGACAAGAAGCTTTTTTCTTCCTCAGTAAGTTTCCTAGTATTGTATGGATACTTCATGCTAATGGTACCCATAACCAAATAACCATATTCCTCTACAAATATTCTACGAAGATTAATATTATTGGTATAAATTCCGAAGATATCACCTGCCGGGTTCTTCTGTACCTGATATAGCTTGCCTACTTGGAACTTTTGACGCGTTCCTCTAAACAGGGGTGTACCCAGGGTTCTTGGCATAAAGTGGCCCAATCGTGCAAGCTCTATGTCACTTTCCATGTAGTAGTGAAGAACTTTATCAGGAGGAATAGTGAAGCTGCTTGGGCGAAGACCTTTCAGAGTTTCAGGAGGTCCGTTGCGATTTTCAACCTGCGATTTCATTTCTGTAAGAGAAAATAAAACCTTTTGAATTTTACAACATTTGTTTAATTCACAGTATCTGGACGATTCTCCCGAGATTATCATCTTACGGGGAAAAGATTTGGAAGCAAAATATTTTCAATTAAATTAATTCAGAAAAAAAGATCTTCTCCTTTCGCTTTGCTGGGATTCGAACGCCAGGTCAACTGATTGACGGTCAGGTGCTCTAACCACTAAGCTACTAGAGAGATCGGAAGAAGAATCCTTTTTCTGAAACATGCTTTATTTTTCAAGATGTTATGTTTTAATACAAGTCAATTTTTACTAGGAATTTGTGGAAATGGAAATCTGCAATATCGATCAAAGTTATCTGCTCTAATACAGGAAATCTTTAACGTCTTCTCAGACTAGATGAAGCTATAAATTAAAAATCTTTCAAATTAAATTCATTCAGAAAAAAGATCTCCTTTTGCTCCGCTGGGATTCGTTGACAAAATTTTTGACGCCACTTTTTTTTTAATTTGGAAATTCAATGTACAGATATTATTAGTACTAAAAAAAAAACAACAATTTATCCTCATGACCTTAACCATAACGCACGATATGAAGAAAAGTCGGAAGAAGAAAAATGTTTCTTTTTGAATACCCTTCAATATTGTTGTAAGAATTCTTTTCATTTTCCTGAAAAATCAAAAATTCAAATTTTTATCGCACAAAAAAATAATGAAAAATCAAAATATCCATTTTTCGGTCAAAAGATACAAGATACGATAAAAAAAGAATAGACAAAAATAGGTGCACTGAAAAAACGGGACAAACCGCGAAAAAAAGTTATACACAAATGTTGTTCACTCAGAAAAGAGCTACACATTTTTTATTAATCATTCACGGTTACGTATTCGTTATAAACTTTCGTTATAAAAATACATTTAAAATTAAAAAGTTAGCTTTTTTGAAAAACGATACCCGCTACAATAACATTTTATCTAACAAAATTTTTCGCCTAAATTACATTTAGAGATTTTCTTAGAACCACTTTACGCTAGGATGCATATTTTTGGTTTAAATCGTGAAAAATAACATTGAACATAAACGAATTACAATTTATGGAAAAGCGACACATGCTACAATAAAATGGATAATAACAAAATTGTTTTTTGTAGGATGCACACTTTTTTTCAATTATAAAAAAAAACAAGAAAAACACGCCTGTTTTTGATATAAATGCATGTTATGAATTGTAATAATATAAATTCATTGAAATAATACATTTTTCAGGGTAGCTGAGAATAAAATTTAATGAAAAATATGAAACAAATATTAAATTAATCATGATAGATACAATTCGTACTTTATTGTGCAATATCTAAAAAAGCAATCACAGGCTGACGTAGAGAAATAAATGTAATATACATTTGATATAATAATGTTGAACACATTCTTTAATTTTCAGTTGAATCAATAATTTTCAACCAAACATGAAAAGTGTAATATAACAAATAATATAACAAAAATAAGTTTTATAACCTGACTATTTTAAAGTAAATTTTTTAATTGATTATATCGATTTTATAATTGATTGTATGTATTTTCATTATTATTATTAATAAAGTTGCATTTCAGTGACTCTAGGCTCAGTTATATGGGTAATTTTTTTTCTTTTGTTCAATTTTTTGTAAAATGTTTTTCCGGGACTGAAAAAAATGATGTGATTTTAGAAATCCTTAACCATAAAATACCAAACATTTTCTCTAATCATTCTGTTTTTTTATTTTTTGAATATTCTTGATATTTATTATTCCGCAATTCTTCGTTTCAAATAAAGAATAACTGGAACTTAAAATCACCCATATAATAATTTTAAAACCATTGTGGAAATGGGAACTTTGACGAATAGAAAAGTTGTAAAAAAACGCGATTTTGAAACATTTTCAACATTATTCAAAGAATGCGGAAGCAGTATTGTAAATCTTGTCCATAAGCTGTGCAACCTCCAACTACATGGCGTAATTTAAAACGGAAAAACAGAAAGTATTTACGCACCTAATACTTTTTACCTTGCAACTAAAGTCACTTAAGTGAAAACCAATATTCTCCCGAATCGACTTTCGTAAAATAAATTCATCTTTTTACCATAGAAAAATCGGGTCACCGGAATTTTTATTTTTTATTTTGAAAATTAAAATTATATTATTGAAAATGTGTTATAAGTGTTATAATTTTAAATCTTCGTACACTCAAAATCATATAAAACACAACCAAGATGCCACCCCTCAACCTACATGAAGAAGTGAAAGAAGCAAAACCTAGAGGCTCATAACATGGTGGTTTCGAATGAAATATCTTACATCACTCACACGGTGTTGTATGACTCTAATCTCCTTTGTTACCAATTATTTGAAACTCATGAAATTTTAGCAAACCATATTATTTTACTCACCAATATAATCAAAGACGATCACCAAAGTGACGACCAAAGTATAGGCGATCTTCATTGTCTTCAGGAAGAGGAGAGTCTGAGGACACTACACCAGGCTATATATACTGTAGTCGTTATCACATAGATCATAGGCATCAAACTTGCTCTTCTGAGATATTTGTATTTCAAAAGTCGGTTACAAAGAAAAAAATTGTTTACCAAATTCATTATAATTAATGTCCCAGCTTATACTTATGTTGCAAGAATTAGAATGACGGATATCATTCTTTCGTAGATTTGAAAAAATGTTTTAGAAATTTGAAAACCAGTTTATAATTTCTAGATGTCTATAGATTACAAAGAATTTCGAAGCAATTCATAACTTTTTGGTAGTTTTTGAATAGCACATGGGTCTTTTATTCTTTGTAAGATTTTAAAGAATTCGAAAGTAAAACATGTTCTTTTTTTGTGAAAAATGTACAAAATTTAACAAAAAAATACAGTTTAATACAAATACGCAATTTTTTCTTGTATTTTTCTTAAAGGAAAGTAAAAAAAATAACAATAAAGTATAAATATCCACAATTCAGAAAATCGTGTAACGTTTTATGATTTTTTTTTACTTTGTTATAAAAATCTACAAGGTATTACAGAAAACTACAGGATTTCACATTCTTTCAAATTACGGTGTTTGACGTCATGAAAAAACTTTTAATTCAACGTAAATCACTGTAGAAACTTACAAATCTTTGAAAAAAAATAATAAAAAAAGATTTCACAAAAGTTGAAATATTGGGAAACTGTACTTTAAATTAAGTTGTATACACATCAACGTTTCGACTTGTACTCTACTGTCAATTTTTGTGGGATATGTAATATATAAGTTTCTACAAAAAATTAAAATTTAAAAAAATTACACTTTTACCAAGAAATTTTGCTATCATAATAAATCACATTGAACTGCAGTTCGATTTTTGAAAATTAACTCAAAATTGATTGAAAAAATACAAAAATTATATTTAGATTTTTTTAAATATTGAAATAAAATTTTTGAGGCTTTTCAAGTATCTTCAAAATGCTTTAAGAAAATAAAAGAAATTTTATAAGTCAGCTGGAAAAATTTAAAATGATTTTTCATTTTGAAAAATAGATTTGAAAATTTGTTTAAAAGATTCCAAAATAATTTAAAACGTAAAAAGATTTCAAAACCCAATGTAGATTTTTGAAGATGTCAAACACAAGATTTATTAAGAATTATTTTTTTTTAGTATTTGAAGTTAATTGTTTTTTTTTTTTGCAGAATTGGGAACAAATTGTAGAAAAGGTCGAGTTAAAAGATAAGAAAATTATCATTAGATTCAAGGAAAATTTTTAAATGATTTTTTACACAATTTTCACGAGAATATTCAATAGGATTTCGAAACAAATTTCAGTGTTGAAGTTAATGTTTCTAGCTCAAAATTGCTTAAAAATATACAATTTGGAAATTTATGAATTTTTCAATCCATTTTTAAATTCCTGGCATTGCTGATGATAGTGTGGATTTTCTATTATTCTTTAATTCTCTATCTGTAAATCTATTACTTTGATTATCATCTACAAATGTCAAATTTAGGGAGGATGATGATATTTTTATCTGTCCTGCATATATCTTTCAAAGATTAAAATTAATTTTTGTTTCCTCATAGTGAAAAACTGGCTATACTTATGGATCTTGGTTGTATGAGTTGCCTGAAAAATTTGGTTGAGCGGACAAGACATGTCGATGATGTAGACTCTTCCACCTATTTTTTCTCGCATCACGATGTCAGGTTGATTGACTAGGATGTAATGATCCGTCTGGATAGTAACATCCCAATATAAGATGTAATCTTCGTTTTCTAAATCGGTTAAGAATCCTAGGTTTTGGGCAAGTTCTTGATGTACAATGCCCGCCACATCATTATGTCTGTGCGTATATTCTTTTTGAGCCATTACGCAACAACCATCAATAATGTGTTTGATGGATTCGTTGGTATCTCCACATAATCGGCACCGGTCAACCACGTCTTAAGGTAACACGTGTTTGCGATGATTTCTGGTGCTGACAACCCGGTCCAGAATTAAAATGACGAATCCTTCCGTTTCTGGATACAGGACGCCCTTTCTCAGCCAAATATTGAACGCCTCACTATCCACTTCATATTGATATAACGTTTTGGGTGTTCGCCGTGTGTTAAAAGCCAAGAGAGGTGGGGAGGGGCAACCCAATGAAAGCGTCAGTGGACATTGAATTGAAATAAAAGTTTATATTTTCTTCGTGATGAAGAATGAAAACAATACAGAATTATAGTTAGAATAAGAATAAGAATCCTTGAGACATTCGTGATTCGACACATCCATCCCTCGAAGCAGCAGCTCCGTTGGCTCTCCAAAGAAAGTAGACAACTGGAACCTCCATCAGGAACAGTCGAAGCCAGCCGACAGGACAGCACGCCAAGGAAGCATCCGGGGAAACCAGAACCGCACGCCAGCCGATGCAGCAGCCGAACACACCTCAGGACCTGGAAGAACAGAATCAAAAACGGGCCAGCCAGGCCCCCACGCCAGAAGTAGGCCTTCGCGGGTTAACCAAGACAACACCACCCGGCACGGGCCTTCGCGGGAAACCAATACAACACCACCCGGCACGGGCCTTCGCGGGAAACCAAGACAACACCAACAAGGCACGGGCCTTCAAGAGTAACTCACCGATAAAGCAGACCCATTGCCTCCAAAGCTCAAGGAAGCGTGAGCAGCTGCATCCAAAGATCAAGGAAGCGTGAGCAGCTGCCTCCACAAATAGCACGAGAGTAGGCAATCCGCCTCCAAAGGCAATAATAGAACCAAGCACTTTAGAACACTAGTATCTGCCTCCAATGGCAGCAGTAGAACCAATCACTATAGTACACTTGTGTCTGCCTCCAAAGGCAATCGTAGCACCAAACACTTCAACGACGAGAGTAGAACCAAACACTGAAGACCACCCGTATTTGCATCCGAAGGTAATCGTAGCACCAAACACTGACGAGCACCTGCATTGACAATCGGCTTGACAACTCATGAATAGCCGCGCACTAGGAGATCACTAAACTTAAGATTGATGCTCGACCACTCGCTCCGGTCTCTACAACTGAACTGATTTTTGAGAAAGATATGTCTCGCTCCTCCCACTGTCGAACGAGTTAGTTCGTTCATGCCAATTACCTTGCAACCTTTCAGACACCTGCCTAAGCAGAACAATGAATCGACCTTAGGATTTTCAAGAGTAATAACCGGTGCAGTGACCAAGGACGAAACAAGTCGAATTCCCAATAACCCGTATATATATATATATATATATATATATATATATATATATATATATATATTCCAAGGTTATAACGAGCATACATTTTTAACACCGTAGATGGCTTTATGTCTCCATTGCGTTTCTAATTCCTCTATGGTTTCTGCCCTGATATTAAAGACCTCCTCTGAGGACAAATTCAAGGGCGTGTAGTCAAGATCCGCTTCACAAATCGTGTTGTAAAGCGTAACATCTCGCTTGCTGTTAAAATAGTCTCGCAACTGTATAACTTGTCACTCACACAGTTTCCTGACATCTGCAATGCCCCTACCACCTCTATGACGTGGTAGAACTACCCTTTCAATCGCCGAATTACTGTGGTGCATTCGGTGGTTCGTCATTTCTAAGCGGATCATTCTGTTTAATCGTTCGAGGTCGGTCTTCGACCATTCGATGAGCTCAAAGAAGTACGTGAGGACAGGGATGGCATAGATGTTGATTGCCCTGATCTTGTTTGCCGAGTTAATAGAATTCTTCAGAACCAATCTGAGTCTTGTAGTGAAGGCAGTCGTTAGGCTTGTCTTAACTATCGTATGCTGAATACCCTTGGACTCGAAAATACCCAGGTATTTATATGACCCGCCCTCAGCCATTGCCTCGATGGCATTCTCGAAATCGTTCTCTCGCTCTGTGGTCCCTAATTTTCCTCTGGTTAAATGCACGGTTCTGTATTTATCCAGTCCACACTCCATATGGATATCATTGGATAACTTCTTTGTGAGATCGACCACTTTCTGCAGTTTCTTTTTCGAACTAGCGTATAACTTCAGGTCATCCATGTGTAGAAGATGGGTCACTTGATGACCATTCTCGTTATCATGTACTCGGAATCCATGAGACATGCTATTTAATATTTTTCTCAGTGGGTTCAACGCTAAACAGAACCATAATGCACTGAAGGAGTCTTCTTGTAGTCAATGTATGCTATGTGCAAGTTTCTTTGCTGTGTACGAGCTTTCGGCATGGCAACCGCGTCTATGGTGACTAGATCTATACTTCCTTGCGATTTTTTACAACATCCTTTTTGTTCTTTTGTAAGAATATCATTCTCGTCGCAGTGAGAATATTCCGTATCTGATATGATAGCTGTGAGACATTTAGATATTGTTGGAAGACAGGCTATCGGTCGAAATTCAGATAAATTCAGAGCGTCTGGTATTTTAGGCAACATATACGTAGTACCCTGGCGCATAAAGCCTAGCATCAGATCTCGGTGTTCGATGATCTTTTGAAAACACCTTGCCAACGCAGGATGCACACTAGTCAGGTACTTGTACCGAAAGTTGTGCACCCTGTCCGGACCTGGAACTTTCCAGTTACTTGCTTTTCTCAAAACCGCTGAAACAGCTCAAGCTGTGATGTGAGTCAGCTTCATTTCAGGGTTATTGCTTGCTCTTGGGTCCTCTAATTGGAACCACGCAGTGTCCAAATTGCTGCTGTTAGTCTTTCTCCAAACAACCGACCAGTAGCTAGTCATATCTGCCAATTGAGGGACTTCGGTGTCGTGTTGGTTATTTTGCTTTGCACTCAGTTCACGATAAAACCTTCTTTCATCTGCCTGAATGGATCAATTTTGTTTTCTTCTTGCACTACTTTTCAGGTATCAACGCAGTCTGGGGCAAAGACTGCATTTATAGGCCTAGTTCTGCGGCCCAAAGTTCTAACGGTTGCCACAGCTGCACAGTTTACAAGATTTTGCACCTCTAACGCAGTTTGTGTTGCGTTCAAATGTAAAGGTAAAACTTCGCTGTTCAGGTGTTTTATTGGAGCATGCAGATTATTCGTGATGTTCATCTTGGGCAGAGAATACCTTCGTGTTGGTTCTACACGTCTGAATTCTAGTAAAGCATAATCAAAATTCATTTCAAGATGCTGTAGTTTTTCTGGGACTTCGCTGTTCAGATCATCGTTTATAATGTCCGGATGTAGTTCTAGTCGATCCAATGTTTGATGTTCATCAGTGTTGAACCCCTGCTTCTGGCTCTGTTTGCTGATGTTCATTGCCGTCGTTTTTTTCATGCCAAATCAACCTGTTGTTTAATCTCCATTGCTCGATCTTCTGAAATATGTAGATTAATCGTGATGTCCTTCACCTTAGCGATAAGATCTCTTAGTGCGCCTTTCTCTATTTAAGGATACTTTGCAGCAAATTACGTTCTAAAATTTTGTCCTTTATTGCGCGAGGTTTCAAACTTCGCACTTGCATAATAGAGACGCATCAATTTCTAATTCATTGTGGTATCCCACATTATTTCTGTTGAGCTGCTTGGCTGCAAATAGCTAACGCTAGCCAGAGCATCCTCAGCAGGCACAGTTGATTTTTGACTGCTTACCGTATGTCGCAGATGTTCTTGCTGGCCAGCCGTTTGATCAGTGCGATCTGCCTGACCATCTCGCAGCTCTGGTTTAATAGCTCAGGATTCTCGGTATATCCGGAAAAGACCAGCCTGGTCATATTTACGAGAAATTACAAAGTGTCGAAAGTTGAAGTTCCTGTATTTTGTGGCGGGACGCTGACATTTCTAGATTCGGTTAAATATCTAGGAGTACTCCTAGATAGCAAACTGAATTGAGTTATGAATCTTCAGACAAAATTAAGTTTAAACAAAGTTAGTTTGTTGAGTTGTATTTTTGGTCCTGCTGCTTGACCGGATGTCTCGTTATCCGAAGAACCGCACCAAAGTAATTTTTCTTAGTAGGATGCTGAGATCTTTAGTGAGGAGAAGGGTAGTTTGAAAAATAAATCACTTTGGTGTATATTGATTATTTATTTCAAACTTGAAGGTAATTAACATAATAAACACAGTTATACTATATCAATATTTGAGCCGAGAGAACTACAATAACTGAAAGCAGCTTTAGCAACAACAAAATTTCTTATTTTATGTTCGGTATTTGATAATTTGTTCACATAATTTGTTAGGTTATAGCTATACATATTATGTTTGCCTTTCGAAGAACGTTCTGTATTCAATTTCGAACTCAATTTGAAATTTCAGTTTTCAGCCTTTAACATTTAGAATGCACATCTTTTAAAACGTAATAATTCAAAATTGAAGCTACTTTTAGTTTTTTTCAGAGTAACTCTTCGCTTCGAAAATGTATACAGAATTAGTAGATAGGAAGCCAATGTGAAAATAAAATAATGGAAAACCAGGAGCAGCTTTACAAACTAGCTTCATTAAACACCATTTGGATTTGATTCCAAGAAGCTTTCTTCTTCCTCAGTAAGTTTCCTACTATTGTATGGATCCTTCATGCTAATTGCACACATAACCAAATAACCATCTTTCGCTACAAATATTCTACGAAGATTAAGATTATCGGAATAAATTCCGAAGATTTCACGTGCCGGGTTCTTCTGTACCTGATATAGCTTGCCTACTTGGAACTCTCGATGCAACCCTCTAAACATTGGTCTATGCAGGGTTGTTGTCATTAGGTGGCCATTTGGTCCTAGCACTATGGTACTATCAATGTAGTAGTGAAGAACTTCATTAGGAGGAATAGTGAAGCTGGTTGATCGAAGACCTCTCAGAGTTTCAGGAGGTCCGTTGCGATTTTTAACCTGCGATTTCATTTCTGTAAGAGAAAATAAAAACTTATGAATTTTACAACATTTGTTCAATTCACAGTATCTGGACGATTCTCTCGTGATTATCATATTGCGGCGGAAAGGTTTAGAAACAAAATATTTTAAATTAAATTTATTCAGAAAGAAGGTCTTCTCCTTTCGCTCCGCTGGGATTTGAACGCCAGGTCAACTGATTGACGGTCAGATGCTCTAACCACTAAGCTACTAGAGAGATCGCAAGAAGAATCCTTTTTCTGAAAAATGCTTTATTTTGCAAGATGTTATGTTTTAATACAAGTCGATTTTTACTGGGAAGTTGTATTATCATCGGAGATGGTAACGATCAATCAGAAGGGAAATCTTTCCACACTCTGTGAAAATGAAAATCTACAATATCGATTAAAGTTATCTGCTCTAATGCAGAAAATCTTTAACGTCTTCTGAGACTAGATGTAGCTATAAATTAAAAATCTTCCAAATTAAATTTATTCAGAAAAATATCTCCTTTCGCTCCGCTGGGATTTGTTGACCTGGCGTTCGAATCCAAGCGGAGCGAAAGGAGATCTTTCTTCTGAATAAATTTATTTTGAAATTTTTTTAATTTATAACTTCATCTAGTCTGAGAAGACGTTACAGATTTTCTGTATAAGAGGAGATAACTTTGATCGATATTGTAGATTTTCATTTTCACAGTGCGTGAAAAGATTTCTCTTCTGATTGATCGTTACCATCTCCGATGATAATACCTATTCCTGAAAAAATATTTGTTCTCAGGGGCTGCCCATATTGAATTTAATATAAAACGCTTTAAATGTCTGAGAATTTAAGTCAAAATATATTTAATTTTAACGAAATAGTTGAATTTAAAAAAAAAAAGATTTTCTACTAAAAGGGATTCTGATAAAACAAAAATTACTGGAGTTATAGCATTTACAAAATTCAAAAAAAAAAAGTTAATGAACATTTTAAGCCAAACTATGCACGATATAGAAAAAAGTCATAAGAAGAAAAATGTTGTTTTTTTTTTAACACCCTACAATATTTTTATGAGACTTTTTTTAATTTTTTCGATAAATCGAAAATTCAAATTTTTATCGCACAGAAAAATAATCAAAAATCAAAAATTTCATTTTGCGGTCAAAATATACAAGATATGAAAAGAGATGAATAGACAAAAATAGGTGCACGCAAAAAAGATCTACAAATTTGTTATTAATCACTTTTTCATGGGACGCGTAGTTTTCGTTTCATTTGTAAAAAAACTGATTTAAGAATAAAATAAATTAAATTTTTGGACAAACGAGACAAACCACGACAAAAATTAATCCACAAAAGTTGTTCACTCAGAAAAGAGCTACACATTTTTTATTAATCATTTACGGTACGAAAAAAGATAAATAGAAAAAGGCTGTTTAACCAAAAAAGATCTACAAATTTGTTATCAACTTTTGTTATAAAAATACATTTAAAATTAAAAAATGAACTTTTTGGAAAAACGATACCCGCTACAATAACATTTTATCAAACAAAATTTCTCGCCTAAATTACATTTACAAATTTTCTTAGAACCACTTTACGCTAGGATGCATATTTGTGGTTCAAATCGTAAAAAATAAAATTGAAAATAAATCACTTCATGGAAAAGCGACACATGTTGCAATAAAATCGATAATAACAAAATTGTTTTTTTTTTTCAGTTGAAACAATAATTTTCAAACAAAAAAAACTCACTTTTAACAAAATAGTGAAATCTTAAACCAAGAAACATGATTTTGAACAAAGCAGTTTAATTTTCTATCAAATAGTTGTATTTTCAACCAAAAAAATGAACTTTTCATAAAATGTGTAATATTTTAAGTTTTTAGTAAAGAAAAAAAAAATTTTAGACGAACCTAGATTGGCTAAATTTTAAGTAAAGAAAATTGCTTTTCAAGTAAAAAAAAAAAAAAATAATTTTCAGCAAAATAGTTAAATCTTCAGGCAAATATACGAATTTCTAAGCGAAGAAGATTATATCTGAACATACTTGGATTTTCTTATTGGGTTCTACTTATTCTTCAAAACGTTTCAAAAATAAAAAATTTGAAGTTTGAAGTTTTTTTTTCCAAAAAGTTATAATTATGTAAAACATCATTTCCCGAAAATTTTCTCTTCATGTTTCCGAAATTCAATAAAAAAATAAAAAGTCATTTTCAACTTTTCCCCGGAATGATAAATTCATTATAAAATTATCCCAGCAAAGAATTTTCATTTATCAAAGTTTAAAAATTTTTTTTTGCTGATTTTTCGCCAAATTGTAGACTTTAATCCTAAAAAGGTTTCAGTATTTCTGAAAATCGATTCGTCAAACTTAATTCCAATTAACAAATCATAATTATTTCTAATTTCACTCCATATTTTTTATAAAATGTCTATTCACGGCAGAACTGAGTTTGAACAAATTAACGGGTGTTTGCAATATTTTTTTTTGTTCAAAAATAACAGGGAATAACATTTCTGTTACTATTTATGTTATTTCTATTTTTTCTGATTTTCTAAAACACGCAATTTACTCCTTTTTTAGAGGCTGTGCTATAAATTTTTCGAAAAAAATGATTTATAACAAAATTTTTATTTTTAGTAGTATTTTTTCTCAAAGTAACAAAAATAAGTTTTATAATCTGACTATTTCAAAGTAAAATATTTAATTGATAATTTTTTTTTCTGTACAATTTTCCGGGACTGAAAAAATTGATGTGATTTTTGAAATCCTTAACCATAAAATATCTAACATTTTCTCTAATCATTCTGTTTTTCATTTTTTGAATATTCTTGATATTTATTATTTCACAATTCTTCGTTTCAAATAAAAAATAAGTGAAACTTAGAATCACCCATATAATAATTTTAAAACGATTGTGGAAATGGGAACTTTGACAGATAGAAAAGTTTGATAAAAAAACGCGATTTTGAAACATTTTCCACATCATTGAAAGAATGCGGAAGCAGTATTGTAAATCTGGTCGACAAGCTGTGTCACCTGCAACTACATGGCGTAATTTAAAACGGAAAAAACAGGAAGTATTTACGCACCTAATATTTTTTACCTTGCAACTAAAATCACTAAAGTAAAAACCAATATTTTTCCGAATCGACTTTTCGCAAAATAAATTTGTCATCTTTTTGCCATACAAAAATCGGGTCACCGGAATTTTTATTTTTCATTTCAAAATTGAAATTATATTATGAGTCTCATGAAAAAACATTATTCCTAAAAAAATTAAATGAGCCTATAACGCCCCTAGAAAAGTGAGCATTAGATAGCCCTTCACCGAACAGTATCAGCTACTGACAGTTTATTAGTTCGAAACGCCGCCGCACTGATGGCGGTCTTTTAGTTCTACAAATGGCCACTGAATAACGCACAATGTATTCTCTAACCGCACTGTCGACATATATATATAGATACAAAAATCCGGCTCGCACCGAACCACTTTAAAAATTTCGCGCCATACAAGATTACCAATCGTATGTTTTCATCTATAACAATAGAATCCGTGAAACCTTCAATCATCTGCAAATACATCGCAAAGTGTTATAATTGCAAATCTCCGTACACTCAAAATCATATAAAAGACAACCAAAATGCCACCCCTCAACCTAAATGAAGAAGAGAAAGAAGCAAAACTCGAAAAATCTAAGAATAAATATTATCTGGACTTCGAGAAATTTGACAAAAGGAGAAAACAAAAAAAAACAGAAGAATGTTCGGAACAGCAATCATCATTATAAAAAAAAAACTTCATAGGCTCTACAGGCTCATAACATGGTGGTTTCGAATAAAATATCTTACATCACTCGCAGGGTGTTGTATGACTCTAATCTCCCTTGTTACCAAATATTTAAAAGTGATGGAATTTTAGCAAACCATATTATTTAACTCACCAATATAATCAAAGATGATCACCAAAGTGACGATCAGAGTATAGGCGATCTTCATTGTCTTCAGGAAGAGGAGAATCTGAGCAGAGTATACCAGGCTATAGTCGTTATCATATCGATGATAAGCATAAAAATTGTCCTTCTAAGATATTTGTATCTCAAAAATCGCTTACAAGGAAAAAAATTGTTTACCAAATTCATTAAAATTAATGTCGCAGCTTATACTTATGTTGCAAGAATTAGAATGACGCATATCATTCTTTCGTAGATTTGGTAAAATGTTTTTAGAAATTTGAAAAGCAGTTTTTAATTTCTAGATGTTAAGATTTTTAAGATTTGAAGAGTTTTCTATAGAAAGGATTTATTTATAATATATAAGATTTCATGTGATCTTAAAGAATTTGTGCTGCATGTATTTTAAAAATTAAATTTTTTTGTTTAAATTCATAAGGTTTTTGAAAGAATATATAGACTTATATTCATACCATATATTTATACACCTATCATAACATGACCGTGACGTCATGCTACAAAACTCACTATTTCGAAAAATATTTCAGTAGTTTTTTGATTCAAGTATATTCATTTTTAGTTGGCACATTGTACTATTTCAAGGAAATGTTATTTTTGTCACGTCGTACGTCAACAAAAAGACTGACATGCATGCAGGCTAAGATACCGCGACTTTTGTAACTGCGCATGTGCCGAGAAGCGCGGGTCTATTCAAAATTGCAGAGTGTAAACTTGTAATATCACATTATAAATTAATTATTTAAAGGAATTAGCTATTTCTTAGATTGAATTTATTTAATGTTTCATAAGTGAAAATTTGTTTTAAATATTCTTCTGTATTATTATCAATAGTATTTATTGATTTCAAAGCCTCCCGCGCTTTTTGGCGATTGACAAAAATAACCTGAATGCGCATCAAATTTGCTTAACGTGACTTAATATTTTCTTCACTTTGGTTTTATGTCATTCTGCGAACATTTGAAGAAGAAAATCAGAATAATCCATCCACCCCTTTTCTTAAAAAAAGACGATTTTTGGTCTTGAATTATTCCAAATGCAGTAAATTTTAAGAAGCACCATGGCAGCCAACATTTTTAGAAGAAAGTACAAAATTTCTACAATTGTAATATTTTGTTAAAACTTGTTCCTTTTTTGTAAAAAGTGTACAAAATTTAACAAAAAATACAGTTTAATACAAATAGGTAATTTTTTCTTGTATTTCTTTACAGAAAAGTAAAAAAAAAATAACAATAAAGTATCAGTATCCACAATTCATAAAATCGTGTAACTTTTTTTGAATTTTTTTTCACTTTGTTATAAAAATCTACAAGGTATTACAGAAAACTACGGGATTTGACATTTTTTCTAATTAGGGTTTTTGACGTCATAAAAAAACTTTTAATTCAACGTAAATCAATGTAAAAACTTACAAATCTTTAAAAAAAAAACATAATATTAAGTAAAAACATTTAAAAAAAAATTAAGTTGTATACACATCAACGTTTCGACTTGTACTTTACTGTCAATTTTTGCAAGATATGTAATATGTAAGTTTCTACAAAAAATTAAAATAAAAAAAACTCTTCTACCAAGAAATTTTGCTATTATAATAAATCACATTGAACTGCAGTTTAATTATTGAAAATTCACTCAAAATTGATTAAAAAAATACAAAAATTATATTTAGATTTTTGAAGATATTTGAATAAAATTGTGAGGCTTTTCAAGGATCTTTAAAATGCTATAAGAAAATAAAAGAAATTTTATAAGTTAGCTGGTAAAATTTAGAATGATTTTTCATTTTGGAAAATGAAGTTTAAAAAGTTTTTTGAAAGATTCGAAAATAATTTGAAACGTAAGAAGATTCAAAAACCTTCGAAACACAATGAAGGATTTTTGAAGACGCCAAACACAAAATTGATTACCTTTTGAGCATTTGAAGGTTTTTCATTGAATACAAAATTCATACCAAAATTCCTAAAGAAATTAACAGTGATTTTTCTTAAATCAATTTTAAAGAATATTTGATAATATTTCCAAAATTTTGAAAAAAGAATCTGGAGTACTTTAAGGTAATTGTTTTGATTTTCAGGATTTGCAATAAGTTGTAAAAAAAGTCGAGCTAAAAGATAAGAAAATAATCATTAGATTCAAGGAAAATTTTTAAATGACTTTTTTAACAAATTTTCACGAGAATATTTAATAGGATTTCAAAAAAAAATTTAGTGTATAAGTTGATGTTTCTAGCTTCAAATTGCTTAAAATTATACAATTTTGAAAATTTATGAATTTTACGATTCATTTTCAAATTCTTGGCATTGCAAATGATAGTGTGGATTTCTATTTTTTTTAAATTTTCTAACTGTAAATCTATTATTTTAATTATCACCTACAAATGTCAAATTTAAGGGGAATTATGATATTTTTATCTGTCCTGCATATATTTTTTAAAGATTAAAATTAATTTTTTTTCCTCATAGTCAAAAACTCATATCCATTTAAATAAATTTCCTGATCTTTCAGTTTCATATTTTCATACACTCTTATGTCACTCTTATGAGATTTCATTATGTGAGATGCAGAGAAGTGATTTTTCAAGTGAAACTTCTTTTGGGACGAAAGTGAATTGAAAAAAACGACCGAACGTACGAACATAAGTTTTTGCCTCTCTCTAACAAGCATACTTTCTATATCTTTTCTATGTAATCGCGTCTCTTTTGTGCTGTGATTCTTAATTGCTCTGATTGGCTTTTTAATATCTGAAGTTGATTTTTGTCTTAGATTTTAATTTTTCTAAATTTCTCCCTTTTAAAGATGTTCTTAGTGTACAGTCAAGTTTGAAATTACTTAATGTTCATCCTAATTTATGAAATTTGACAAGTATGACTTATTGATTTTCTACAAAAAAATTTCAAAGAGAAACACAAGCCTAACTAAAAAAAAATTGAATATGTTACAATTCGTGAAAATTATTATATTTAGAAGTAATACCTATAATTATTTTTATCACGCCTTGTTTTTAATTAAAAAATTTTCTGAATAGTGTTTCAGAAAAACCGGACGAGTACGATCGTAAGGAACCTTTTTAGGATTAGAAAAAGATTTTGTTAATTTAAATTAAATGAAAATCATGACTTTGAACTAAAACCAAAAAAATATACAAATAACAAAATTGATTTAAATAATTATAACTATGAATATTTTTTTATTATTTACGCTTATATTTTATTCCAAAGTTCGTTGTCATACTGAATGGGCATACACGAGTTGAGAAACGTCTTTGCTTTTTAAAACTCTTTCTCGGGTAAATTAAAACTTTGAAAATATCTAATATATAATAAAGAATACAATACATGATAGCACTTCTGCTGAAAATTAGTATTGAAAAAATGTTGGAATATAACTTGAAATTTCTAAAATTTGAGGTTGTTAGTTTTTTTCCAATGGAAATTAGCATTTTAAAACAAAAACCATCATCAAGATCCCCAATTTTTAACAATTTAAGGTTATGTTGGCGACTTTCTCATTCTCACATAACATTTCAACCCACCCATGCAGTAAAACTAAATTCTCCAGGGCTGGAAAGATTTAGTGAATATTTTCCATTCTTACCGTTCGGAAACATGACACTATTTCGGAAAAGTCGATTTTATTGCTCCTATGATTTCTGAGATGGTCCTCAGGCTATAGACAGTCATTCTAACGCCCCACACAAACGGCCCATGCAGTAGAACTGAATTCTGCAGAGCTGAAAAGATTCGGGGAGTATATTCCATTCTTATCCTTCAGAAGAATGATCATTTGTCGGAAAAGTCGATGTTAAAGCTCCTCTCAATTTTTCAGCTT
Organism: Andricus curvator; assembly: GCA_932195095.1. Lineage (NCBI taxonomy): Eukaryota > Metazoa > Arthropoda > Insecta > Hymenoptera > Cynipidae > Andricus > Andricus curvator. Next base: position 177,851 of record CAKNYM010050678.1, read on the forward strand.
GTTTTTCAGTGAATCTTTCCACCTCTAGAGAATTTAGTTCTACTGCGTGGGTGGGTTGACGGGGGTGGGGATTAGAATGACAATCCATATCCTAAGGACAATCTCAAAAATCATAGGAGCAATAAAATCGACATTTCCGAAATAGTGCCATTTTTCTGAAGTATAAGAATGAATAATATTCACTGAATCTTTCAGGTCGTAGAGAATGTATATTAATTGCGTGGGTGGTTTCACGAGGCTGCTAAAATGAGAATCCATAGCCTGAGGATCACCTCCAAAAATCAGAGTGCCAATAAAAATGATTATTTGGGAATTTCCCTCCATTTCTGAACGGTAAGATGGATAAATATTCCCCGAATCTTTCCAGCTGTATAGAATTTAGTGGTACTTCATAGTTGTTCTGAAACCTAACACAAGTATGATTTTTGACCACCTCAAAAAATCGGAGAGGAAACCAGTTCGATTATTATTTTCGAAAATGGTCCTGTTTCCCTAAAAATAAGATCGATAAATATTCCCCCAATTGTTCCACCTTTATAGAAAGGAATCTCATTGCGTGAGTTTTCCAGGAGGTGTTCAAGGAGATGTTAGAACAACAACAGTTATCCGAGAGACTGACATCGTTCTCAAATACTTCGCGAAACGAACTATATTCGTGATCGAATTCTCGGCACCAGCCGACTACAACGTCTCTGCCGGGAAGAACGAAAAAGAGACTGGTGTCAAGACCTTGAAAGGGAGCTGCAACGACTGTACCCAAAATATTCGGTTAATGATTGTCCTTCTGATCGGTGCCCTCTGAGGTGCAAAACTATTGCTGCTTCGGAACCTTGAAGCCATACCCGCGTGCCAAAAATATGCCAAGGCACTTGCCAGATTGATGCAGGAAGCTGTCATCCTTCGGCCGGTTCGTATCGTCAAAATACACGAGGGTTTTGCCGGCCTGTCGTTGTGATTTTAGGGTGCCATGTGGCCACCGGTCTTACGGTCGTGAGACGTGGCCATGGGTGTGACTTTCCGCGGTCTCTCTGGAAGCTGGGGTCATTTTTATATGGCAATTGCTCCCAGTGTCGACTTTATTAGTCTGTTACCTATTTCTGGCCTATATATGACATGCTCGATGGTGATTTTTATGATAATTATGATTATTTAATTTTAATCGAACAAGGCACTCTCAAATGCGACAATTCTAGAATATTTTAATCCCTGTACTATCTATACTATTTGAAAAAAGTGGTGTAACGATGATTGCCGAAAATCTCGCAATGAGGGTAGATGAAAATCCGATGGCCTTTCAATACTTGAAGTTGATATTTGTCTTACATTTTAAAATTTTTCTCTTTGAACGATTTTTTAAGTATACAGTCAAGTTTTAAATTACTCAATCTTCATCTTTATTTATAAAATTGATTGATTGATTAGCATATTTGTGTTTTTTCCGCAACAGGCAATCCAACGCGTGTACGTTATCCGCTTTTGCTCCTTCTGTCCTAGAAGGTAAGCAAGAGCGGGAAATTTACGCGAGACAACATCGGGCAACGCTGTTCCTTGGAGTCAGGTCTCTAGCCTCGGATGACCTTACGCAGCAGACAGGACAGTAGGAGATGAAGGTTCTACCTCTGGATACTTTTTAAGAGCTACCAACCTTAGTAGAATGTTATGAGGAACAGTGCTGACGGACCAGATGAAGTGATCCCAGAAGAACAGCCTTTTGCATCCGGTTCGCGATGGAATGAGCCTGACGCTGGCAGGCCGGAATCTTGTTGAGTTGACTAAGAAATAGAGCTTCCATACCTCCAAGACAGCCGATTATGAGAACTAGAAGATGGAATTTTGTGGCCTTGGTACAGCCTGCTCAGCTCGAAAAAATGTGATTGATATTTCCCCCGTTTTTCTCCCTCCTTTGCCGTGATATTACCATCGGCTGGTGCCGAGAATTCAATCACGTAAATGATCTTCTTCTTCAGATTTCGGAGGAAAATGTCAGGCTTCGTAGCACTGATAGTTGAGTGGTGAAGAATGAGAAATTCCAGTAGATCCTACATTGATCATTCTTCACAACGGACTTGAGTTCCCTCTGGGCGGATGGCAAGACGGGCAATTGATCAACACCATAAAAGTGCCTAATATGGTAATATCACACTTTCAGAGCCGCATTGTGTGCTTCCTGTACAAGACTTTTGAGCACCAAAGGAGTTAGCGATGCTAGGCCATGTGCAGTGTCGCTGGAATCAAATGGGAGACCGAACTCCTCTGCGGCCCTATCTGCGGCACGGTATAAAAAAGCCGCAGCATTGACGACTTCATGTTTATGTACGAGTCGCATGAGAGAAGTGTTGTTTAGAGAGTGCTGTTTAGAACTGAGCAGGCTGTAGTAAAAACCGTTCTGCGATGAAGACACTCTGAGCTCAGCAAGCCTCTACCCGCTTTATCTCGAGGGAGGTATATTTGAGGTGCGGATGATCTAGGATGATGACTTCGATGGTTTGTCATCATCTTACGTGTGCTTCGGTCAAGTTGCTTCAACTCATCGACGTTCCATTTCACTGCATGATTGTGTAGAGCAGTATAGGAACGGCCAGCATATTGGTCGCCTGGATGTTATTCTTTCCAGATAATTCGGAAGCCCACATTTTTCTGAGAATTTGGCGATACCTTTTTCCAAGGGCCGTTTTTAACACACACACATTTCGGGTTTCCGCTTGCGGTATTACAAGATATGTATATGTTCCTCTAATACCAAGATGTTGAGTGGTATTTCCGCCTATGAATTGAACTTCCTGATCGTCACGCGATGATGTAGTTTCTACTCTTTCTTGGTGTAGGTGGACGCAGACACACTTGTCCAGCCTCCACAAGGGTGTTAAGTTCCTCTTTCGTGGATAAAAGAAATTGAGGTCGTCCATGTATAAAAGGTGGTTGACCTTATATTCTCTACTGTTCGGCGGGCCACAATGGTATCAAGAGCTTTTCCCTCAGAGCAGAATAGATAGAGGCAAAAGGAAGATGCAGAAAAGTACCGGACTCAGAGAGCCTCTTTGGAACACCCCCCTCTTATATGTGATATAGCTTGTAGTCACTTGTCTTTCGTCAGATGTTATGACAAATCTTGTCCGCTGCAAGAGCACAAGCTCTTTCATGCATCTCACTGTTTTTGGATGCACCTTCAGGCACTCACGGAGCTTAATAAGTAGCCCATGGTTCGTGTTATCAAATGCCTTACGGTAGTCAATCTAAACCATGGACAGATTGCGTCGATACTTGATTGAGTACTGGGTAATACACCTGCCTATCAACAGGTTCTCCCTGCAAGCTGCCAGCACTCTCATTCATCCACGTTGTTGAACTATTGCACTCAATACTGACTCGAAAGATGTTAATATCCTCTCTTTTAGTATGCCAGTGAATAGCTTCTAGCTGGTCTTTAAACAAGCTATGGACCTGTAGTTCTTTGGACTTGACAAATCTCCTGTCTTAGGGATCAATACCGTGCGTCTTTCCACTAGCCACTGCGGTACGGGTTGTTTTCCGTTTAAGAAAGCAGTAAATATACGAGCTAGATGTTGGTGCGTACAAGTAAACTTCTTCCACCAAAAGTTGTTGATTTTATTTGGCCCTGGCGCTGAGAAGTTCTTAGTTCTAGCAATAACTTTCTCCACTTCTTTAGCAGTAATGAGTGGATACTCTTCCTCTGGACCTTTTAACCTTTGCCTTTGGCAAAAGTTACGAAAGAGTGATATATCTGAAGCATCTTCATTTAGCTGATAAGTATATTCATATACTTGCTCGCAGAAGACTTGAATCTCTTCTCGACTAGTGGGATTTTTAACGGAACGTGACGTTTTATTGAACAGACGGGAAGGAAGAGTAGAAAAGGTGGAATTTTCCTGAACCACTTTACTCGCTGTTTCGCTGTTGGACGAGATCTTATTTTTTGCTTTCAGTGCTGCTTGATGGTCAACAGTTCACACTTGTTCAGCGTGTGATTTGCTTTCCTTAAGTTTTGAGCAAGTGCCCTGACTTTTGGAGTGAATTTTTTATTTGATGTTATGTAGCTAATCACGCACTGAATATTTGATGCATGCCGTCTTGTTTCAATTTGGAACTGAAGCTGTGCAATACGCTCGCGAGTCTTAGTCAGGCGTACTGAATTATCTTTACTTATATTGTCGCTAAGCAGGGAGACCGCCTTCTCGTAATATACACAGTTCATATTCCAAAGATTAACATCTTCGGGGAGCAAATCGAGGAGAGCAGTATGAGCTTCATCTAACTTGTCCATCCTGAGAAATACTTTTTGCTGGATAGATCTCCTACTTCTCATGTTGGCATTATGGGCTATCTGCAAAGGCTGTCTTGCTGAAATAGGTGGAATGTTCGCTGGAGGACGTTGCTCTTCTTTTTGTTGATAAAGAGGGTCATATCCGTTTTTTCGCAAAAAGGATACCTGATCTCTTAAATACCGAGGCGTTTTATGGGCATATTCCGGGTGCATATTGTCCCAACGGTCATGTTACCTCTGCATGAAGCCACTTCGCGCCGGTGAGCTTCTTTACCAACAGGTAAGGATGTCCCTCCTGAGTTGGTCCGACCATTCAAATCGATGTTCTCGGGTTTGTCCGGGGACATTGCCTGTTCGTCGCCTTGGTTCGGACCTATTGCCACTGCCAACTGAACTACGGCGGCCATCCAAAAGAGGCCTATTGTGGGTGGCACTGCGCGATACTGGAGTCATAAGCTCATAATGTGTTGCTTCGAAGAGTTAGCCCAAAGCAACGTGGCTGACTGCGAGAGCCGGAGCTCTCGGGTGATGGGGCCACCACATCCCTACGCCATTGAATTATTCCTTTTTTTTAAATCTTCTTCTCGGGTGAACCTGCCTTTTCATCATAGTCACGGACTAAGTCAAGTCACTTCGAGTTCGTATCTTACCGCTGTTATCCATACACAGCGGCCGCGAGCGTTGGAGGTGACAACAGTCGCCTCTGGATGCTTTCTTAGAGCTACCATCTGCCACTTCACAGGTTTTTCGTCACTTGCTTCCTGATGGTCTAGAAAATTTCTCACAATGTGACAGGTGTTCAATAAAACTGCCTTCTGAGCTGCTGCCAGTACTCTACTGACTCCTAAATGTTCAAGATGTTCAGTGCATCTCGCGTACACATTGCCTGCAGCCGAAATCACAATAGCATTAATAGATGCATGTTTCACATTCCTCCAGATTGTCTTTACTTCATGCCTTAGCTCGCTATACTTATGGATCTTGGTTTTGTAGGTTGCCTGCAAATTTCGGTTAAGTGGACAAGCAATGTCGATGATATAGACTCTTTCACCTTTTTTTTTGCATCATGATGTTGGGTCGATTGGCTCGGATGTAATGATCCGTTCGGATAGTAACATCCCAATATAATATGTAATCTTCGTTTTCTAAAATGGGCATTGGAATGTATCTATAGAAAGGCATCCATTCTGTTAGAAGCCCTAGATTTAGGGCAAGTTGTTGATGTATAATGCCCGCCACATCATTGTGTCTGTGCGTATATTCTGGTGCTGACAACCCTGTCCTGAATCACAATGACAAATCCTTCCGTTTCTGTATACTGGACGCCTTTTCTCAGCCAATTGTTGGGTGCCTCACTATCCACTTCATATTGATCTAACGTTTGAGGGTGTTCGCCGTGGATGGCTTTCTGTCCCCATTGCGTTTCTAATTCCTCTATGGTTTCTGCCCCGATATTCAAAGCCTTCTCTGAGGAAGAATTTAAGGGCATGTAGTCAAGATCCGCTTTACAGATGGTGTTGTAAAGCGCAACATCTCTTTCGTTTTGAAATAGTCTCGAAACTGTATAACTTGTGACTTATACAGTTTCCTGATATCTACAATGTTTCTACCCCCTCTATGTCGTGGTAGAACTACCCTTTCAATCGCTGAATTACTGTGGTGCATTCGGTGTTTTGTCATTTCTACACGCATGATTCTGTTTAATCGTTCGAGGTCGGTGTTCGACCATTTTATTAGCCCAAAGGAGTACGTGAGGACAGGGATGGCATGGGTGTTGATTGCCCCGATCTTGTGTGCCAAATTAAGAGAACTCTTCCGAACCAATCTGAGTCTTTTAGTGAAGGCAATCGTTAGGCTTGTCTTAACTATTGTATGCTGAATACCCTTGGATTCGAGAATACCCAGGTATTTATATGACTCGTCCTCAGCCCGTGCCTCGATGTCATTCTCGAAATCGTTCTCTAGCTCTGCGGTCCCTAATTACACTCTGGTGAAATGCACTGTTCTGGATTTATCTGGTCCGAACTACATGTGGATATCATTGGAAAACTGCTTTGTGACATTGATCACTTGCTGCAGTTTCTGGTCCGAACTAGCGTATAGCTTTAGCTCATCCATGTATAGAAGATGGGTCACTCGATGACCATTCTCATTATCATGTACTCGGAACCCATGATACATGCTATTCAGTGGTTTGCTCAGTGGGTTCAACGCTAAACAGAACCATAATGCACTGGAGGAATCTCCTTGGAATATAACCGTCGTAATGCGTATTGATCTAGTTATCATTGGCTGTCCATGATCAAAATACTTGATTCTTTTTCCCCAAAGCATCATCGCACGACTTAGGAAGTCAGTTATGCGTGGCTAAATTTTGTATACTTTTAAGACTTCAAGCAAATAGTCGTGTGGTACGGAAGGAAACGCTTGCTTGTAGTCAATGTATGCTATGTGCAAGTTTTTTTGCTGTTCACGAGCTTGCGTCATGACAATAGCGTCCATGGTGAGTAGATCTTAACTTCCTCGAAAGTTTTTACAACATCTATTTTGATCTTCTGTAAGGATGTCATTCTCGTCGCAGTGAGAATATACCTTATCTGATATGAAAGCTGTAAGACATTCATATATTGTTGGAAGATAGGCTATCGGTCGAAATTCAGATGGATTTAGAGCGCCTGGTTTTTGAGGCAACATATGTGTAGTACCCTGGAGCATGAAGCCTGGCATCAGATCTGTGTGTTCGATGATCTGTTGAAAACACCTTGCCAACGCAGGATGCACACTAGTCAGGTACTTGTACCAGAAGTTGTATACCATGTCCGGACCTGGAGCTTTCCAGTTGCTTGCTTTTTTCAAAACCGCTGAAACATCTGAAGCTGTGATGTTAATCAGCTCCATTTCAGGGTTATTGCTTGCTCATGCTTTCTCTAGTTGGAACCACGCAGTGTCCAAATTGCTTTTGTTAGTTTTTCCCCAAACATCCGACCAGTAGTTAGTCATATCTTCCAACTGAGAGACTTCGGGGTCTTGTTGGTTATTTTGCTTTGCCCTCAGTTCACGATAGAACCTTCTTTCATCTGCCTGAAAGGTTCGATTTTGTTGCCTTCTTGCACTACCTTTCTTGTACCGACGCAGTTAAGCAGTAAGAACATCAAGCCTCTGCCGTTGGAAGTCTATAATCTCATCCAATATTAATGATGTCAATGTCTCGATGTACCGAGGGTGGCTGATTTTATTAACATGGTGCATCAGCTTTCTGGTTTGATTTCCTTTCTGATATTTAGTCAGTCGACCCAATAGGCACCTTACTTTGCTGACATCCATATCCAACCTGATCTTTCATGGTGGATCTCGCTCCCTTTCTGAAGCAAAGACTGTATTTATAGGCCTAGTTCTGGTGCCCAACGCTCTAACGGTCGCTGCAGCTGCACAGTATACAAGTCCTGATGTCCTTTACCTTCGCGATAAGATCTTTCAGTGCGACTTTCTCTATTTAAGTATACTTTGCAGCAAATTTCGTTCTAAAATTTTGTCCTTTTTTGCGTGAGGTTTGAAGCTTTGCACTCTCATAATAGAGACGCATCAATTCCTCATTCTTTGTGGTATCCCACTTGATGCTCTCCCAGGTTTTTTCTGTTGCGGTGCTTGGCTGCAAATAGCTAATGCTAGCCAAAGCATACTCAGCAGGCACAGTTGATGTTTCACTACTTACCGTATGAGGCAGATGTTCTTGCTGGCCAGCTGTTTGATTAGTGTGATCTGCATGACCATCTCGCAGCTCACCATCACCACCTTTCCGCATGCAGAGACCCCCAGTGGTGGCTCCAGGGGCGCCCCGATGATCCTCGAGAAGCGACAAGCATTTTAAAATTTGTAAAAGACTCTCCATTATAATTTGCGGGTTTTGGTGTTTCTCTTAGTCACTTTCCTCTTCGTTCTCTGCCTGCCTGGCATGGAAAACCCTGTCAGTTATCATTATTATTTATTTATTTTATTTCTCCTTTGAATAATTAATCGCCTCAGTGAGGAAAATTATAGACAACCTCATACGAATTCAGAAACATTTGTCCTTTTCAATACTTTTGCGCGGAAAAATTGGGACTTTTAAATTATCTAATGAATCATTAAAAATCTTATATATAATTTATGTTAGTATTATTCGCTGAAAATTAGTATGGAAAAATATTGGGTCTATATCATGTCACAGGTGGCAAGTCTCTCTGTGGCAAGTCACACGTGCGGCATGTCACGTCTGCGGCATGGCTGATCTGCGGAATGTCACATTTTCGGCATCTCTACCTACCGGCAGCTCTCACCAGTGGAAAGGGATTCGACCAATATTATTTTTGTGGCCAGTCACAGGGTTGCATCACCGCCCCCCCACGAGACGTTGGAAAAGGGGTAGGGTTTTGATCAAAATTATTTCTCGGGCCAGGCACAGGGGTGCGGTGAGAGATGCCGCAAAAATGTCAATTTTACTGTGAGAAATTCCGTGCAGGAGAGAAGCCGCTAGATAGAGGTGCCGCAGTTGTAACATGCCGCAGATTAAACATGCCGAAAATGTGACATGCTGAAAATGTGACATGCCGCAGATGTGACATGCCGTAGGTGTGACTTGCCGCAGAGAGACTTGCCGTATGTAAAATCATATGTCCCCAAAAAAAAGCTATGTTAGCGACTCACACCGGAAAAGAGTATATTTGAGCAGAAATTGTTACGTTTGCCTTCTTGGATATAGAGGGTGCCTTCAACAACACTCCTCCGGAAGTCATCTGACGAGAGGCTTTGAGGATTGGCGTGCCAGACCAGCTGCTGAGCTGCACAGGAAGCATTCTACGCCGGAGGAGACTCGAAATTGGATGGCGCGAAGGCCTAGTCAGGAAAATAGCGCAACAGGGGTGCCCACATAGGGATGTCTTGTGACCGCTACTGTGAAGCATTGTAGTGAACGGCCTCCTTCGCAGACTAAATTATGCAGGCCTATTATACCCAGGGCTACTCGGATGACTTTGTAATCCTAGTCAGGGGGGCTCGTCTGGAAACGTTCATGGATGTTACAAGATCGGCGTTGCGCGTCATTGAACTCGGGTGTTATAGCTCAGGACTTTCGGTAAATCCGGAAAAGACCAGCCTGGTAATTTTCACGAGAAATTACAAAGTGCCGAAAGTTGAAGTTCCTGTATTTTGTGGCGGGAGGCGGACGTTTTCAGATTCGGCTAAATATCTAGGAGTACTCCTAGATAGCAATCTGAACTGAATTATGAATCTTCAGACAAAGTTAGTTTGTTGAGTTGTATTTTTGGACCTGCTGCTTGGCCGGATGTTTCGTTATCCGAAGAACCGCACCAAAGTAATTTTTCTTAGTAGGATGGTGAGATCTTTAGTGATGAGAAGGGTAGTTTGAAAAATAAATCACTTTAATGTATATTGATTATTTATTTTAAACTGGAAAGTAATTAACATAATAAACAAAGTGATACTACATTAATATTTGAGCCGAGAGAACTGAAACTAGCATCAGCAACAACGAAATTTTTTACTTCATGTTTCGGTATTCGATAATTTGTTCACTCGTTTGGTAGGTTATAGCTATAGATATTATGTTTGCCTTTCAAAAAAAGTTGTGTATTAAATTTTAAACTTAATTTGAGATTTCACTTGCTAGCCTTTAACATTTAAAATTCAGATCTTTTAAAACGTAATGATTGAAAATTAAATGAAAACAGCAAGCATAAGCTGTATGGCCAAGTAATTTCCGTACAACCTGCTTCTTTTTTATAAACAAATTGTGTGAACAAATTATCGAATACCGGAACATAAAATTGAAAATTTTCTTGTTAAAGCCACTTTTAGTTATTTTCGGATTGACTCTTTGCTTCGAAAATGTATACAGAATTAGTAGGTAGAAAGCCAATGTCAAAATAAAATAATGGAGAACCAGGAGCATCCTTGAAAACTAATTACAATAAACATCATTTAGATTTGATTGCAAGAAGCTTTCTTCTTCCTCAGTAAGTTTCCTAGTATTGTATGGAGCCTTCATGCTAATTGTACCCATAACCAGAACACCATCTTCCTCTACAAGTATTCTACGAAGATTCATACTATCGGTGTAAATTCCGAAGATTTCACCTGCCGGGTTCTTCTGCACCTGATATAGCTTGCCTACTTCGAACTGTTTGCACACCCGTCTAGGCATCGGTCTACGCAGGACTCTTGGACTAAAGTCGCCAAATCGTGCTAGCACTATGTTACTTTCAATGTAGTAGTAAAGAACTTTATTAGGAGGAATAGTGAAGCTGCTTGGTCGAAGACCTCTCAGAGTTTCAGGAGGTGCATTGCGACTTTTAACCTGCGAACTCAATCCTGTAAGAGAAAATAAAAATTTCAGAATTTTACCAAATTTGTTCAATTCACAGTATCGAGGTGATTCTCCCGAGATTATCATTTTACGGGTGAAAAGGTTTTGAAACAAAATATTTTCCATTAAATTTATTCAGAAAAAAGATCTTCTCCTTTCGCTCCGCTGGGATTCGAACGCCAGGTCAACTGATTGCCGGTCAGGTGCTCTAAACACTAAGGTACTAGAGAGATCGAAAGAAGAATCTTTTTTCTGAAACACGCTTTATTTTGCAAGATGTTATCTTTTAATACAAGTAAATTTTTACTAGGAATTTGTATTATCATCGGAGATGGTAACGATCAATCAGAAGGCAAATCTTTTCACACATTGTGAAAATGAAAATCTACAATATCGATTAAAGTTATCTGCTCTGATACAAAAAATCTTTAACGTCTTCTCAGACTAGATGGAGTTATGAATTAAACAAATTTTTAATTAAATTTATTCAGAAAAAAGATCTCCTTTCGCTCCGCTGGGATTCGTTGACCTGGCTACCAAACAATTGATTTTCAAATTTATAGCAAATGAATTTCCAACCAAAAATGGAATAATTGACTTTTCGGATAAAAGTTTAGTTTTCAGCAAAACAGAAAAACGAGTTTTCAACCCAAAGAAAATAAATCTGCAACCGAATAAACTAAAATGGTGAAACTTTGACAAAAAAATTATTAAAAAAAAATTAGTTCAACTTAAAACCAAGTAATTGTATTTTCAATTAGAAGATCCATTTTCCACAAAAAAGAGAAATCAAACAAATAACGTAATTTTTCTACCAAAGTGTTCAGTTTTTTTATGTTGAATAAAGGATTTGTTGGTGAAATCTCAAACCAAGAAACTTCATTTTTAACAAAGTAGTTTAATTTTCCATCAAATAGTTGAATTTTCAACCAAAAAAATAAACTTTTCATGAAAAGTGTAATATTTTAATTTTTGAGTCAAAAAGATAAATTTGTAGACGAAACTAGATTGGCTAAATTTTCAGTTGAGAAAATTACTTTTCAAGTAAAAAAAAATAATTTTAACTTAAGGCAGTGTATTTCGAAAGATTTGTGAGAGCCAGTTGGAAATTTTTTCCATTATTTGTTCATTTAAGAGCAAAGTTAACATTGAAAAGATTTTTTCTATAAACGATCCCATTTTTTTCAAAAAAGTTATATTTATGTGAAACATCATTTCCTGAAAATTTTCCTTTCATGTTTTTGAAGTTCGATTAAAAAATAAAAAGTCATTTTCAGCTGAAAATCGATTCGTCAACGTTCATTCCAATTAACAAATAGTAAATATTACTAACTTTGCTCAATATTTTTCTTATAAAATTTCTATTCACGGCAAACCTAAGTTTGAACCAATTAACTGGTATTTGCAATAATTTTTGGTTTGTTTCAAAATAACTTAATAAATAAATAACTCAAATTAAATTAAATTAATCAACTTAAATTAAATTAAATAACTTAATAAATACTTTCTGTTACTATTTCTGTTATTTATATTTTTTCTGATTTTCCAAAACGCGCTAGTTAGCTCGGTATCAATATAATCGAATGAACAAAAATTTCAGTAGAAAAAACTTCGGGAAATGCGCTTTACATACATTTTTTGAAAAAAATGTTGTGTAACAAAATTTTTATTTTTACTAATATTTTTTCTCAAAGTAACAATAATAAGTTTTATGACCTGACTATTCCAGGGTAAAATTTTTAATTGATTATATCGATTCTATAATTGAATGTATGGCTTTTCGTTATTCTTATTAATAGAGCATTTCAGTGACTCTAGGCTTAGTTATATGGATTTTTTTTTCTTTTGTACAATTTTCTGTAAATTGTTTTTCCGGGACAAACTTTGACAAATAGAAAAGTTTAATAAACAAACGCGATTTTGCAACATTTGTTACATTATTGAAAGAATGTTTAAGCAGTATTGTAAATCTTGTCAATAAGTTGCGTCACCTCCAACCACATAGCGTAATTTAAAACGGAAAAACACAAATTATTTACGCACCTAATATTGTTTACCTTGCAACTGAAATCACTACAGTAAAAACCAATATTTTTCCGAATTGACTCTCGTAGAATAAATTTGTGATCTTTTTACCATAGTGCTATTGAATTCTTTAAAAATTACTATTTTTTCATTAAAAAAATCCAATAGTTCAAGGAATCTGTATTATCATCAAGAATAACAGAAATTTTTAACGTCTTATCAGACTAGATGGAGATATGAATTAAAATTTTTTTAAATTAATTTCTCTGAAAAAAGATCTTCTCCTTTCGCTCCGCTGGGAATCGAACCTCAGAAATTCCGATTGCTGGTCGGGTGCTTTCCTATTAAGCTACTAGAGAGACCGAGATAAGAAACTTTCAGTAGCTCAATGGGAAACACCCGAGCGACATACATGGTGTTTTCGAATACAGTATCTTACATCACTCGTAGCGTGATGTATGATTCTAATCCACCTTGTTACTAGTTATTCAAGAATGATGGAATTTTAGTAAACCATATTATGTTACTCACCAATATAATCAAAGATGAGCACCAAAGTGACGACCAAAATATAGGCGATCTTCATTGTCTTCAGGAAGAGGAGAATCTGAGCACACTATACCAGGCTATATATACTGTAGTCGTTATCACATAGATCATAGGCTTGCAACTTGCCCTTCTGAGATATTTGTATTTCAAAAGTCGGTTACAAGGAAAAACATTGTTTACCGAATTCATTAAAATTAATGTCGCAGCTTATACTTATGTTGCAAGAATTAGAATGACGCATATCATTCTTTCGTAGATTTCATAACATTATTTAGAAAGCAAAGCAAATAATTTCTAGATGGTAAAATTTGTAAGATTTCAAGGGTTTTCAATAGATTACATGGAATTTCGAAGCATTTCATAATTTTTGGATAGGATTTTCTATATTACATGGGGTTCTTATTATTGGTAAGATGTTGAATCCAAAAGTATTTTCAAAGAATTGGAAGGATTTTATGGGATTTTATATAAGATTTGATGTGATCTGATGAAATTTGTGCTGCATGTACTTTTTGAATTTTCAAAATTGTTTTTTGTATTATGACAGTATGAAATTCATATCCATCCTGAATACATATACTGTTCTCTTAAATCCACATCTTTATAGTCTCCTGGGTCACCCTTCATTTAAAAAAATATTCTAGTTTTTTTACATGAAAAAGTGAAGAAGAACGCTAAAACTATAAAATGTGATCATATTTTGTAGTTATGAAAAATATCAAATATTTACTATCGCGGGACAAACATAATTATCAGAAAGTGTTTTCAACGCACGTTTTGTAATTGCGTAAGAGCGGCTTATATAGTTTGCTTACCTATACAATTATATTGTGTTAAGGTAAAATTCTAGAAAATTTTTATCTATGTACTATTTACCTTATACTCGTAAAATAATTAGAGATCCAGAAATTATCACTAATGATACACGTGTCTAAGAAACGAATTCTTATACTTCTTGCTTTAATTTTATATTTTTTATTAAATAAATTATATGAACCGATAATGCTAACATTATTCGATTATTGAAAATTGACCAACAACTGATTTTACAGGAGGATTCTCAATCTGTTTAAAATTAAATTGATTAAAGTTTTTAACGTGAAAAATTATCATCTTCCAATTTGAAAGCCTCAGCAGTTAAACAAGCGGGAAAGTTCGATTGAAACTTTATAAAATATTCCTAATTTTAAAATAATTTCAAATTGATAAATTCATAATTAGACGCTTTTATTCAATTTGAAATCCTCTTCAAAAATATTTTCGAACTAAAATATTCCAGTTTTAACCCATTTTATATGAAATTTATTAATTAAGAAATATACTTTTTTTCAATAATTAACAATTTTTATTTTGTCTATTTAAACATTTTTGGATATGTCAGTGAAAGTATTGAAAAGGTCCAAACTTAAATTGAAACTGAAAAAGATTTTGAAAAATAAAAGCTAAATTTATATTTTTGAAGATTTTCTAACGAAATTTTGAAGCTTTTCAAGCATCTTCAGAGTTTTAAGGAAAATGAATTGATTTCATGAGTTTTTTGAAAAGTTTTAGATAATTTTCCAGTTTGAAAAATTAATTGGAAGAGAATATTTAAAAAGATTTAAGAATAAATCAATTTTGATCAATAGATGACAATTGAACAATTATTGATTCGGAAAATAATAAATTAAGTCTAAAATATATTTAGACGTTTTTAAAAATATTCCAAAATAATTTAAATCTTGAAAAGATTAAAACTTTTAGAACAGAGTGTAGATTTTTGAAGATCTCAAGCACAAAATTTAAGATCTTTTGAGCATGTTGGAAGTTTTTTAATGAATGGCAAAGCATCAAAATTCCTAGGGAAACTAACAATGATTTTTTCTTTGAAAAATCAATTTAAAAAGAATAATTGATAAGACTTCAAAAATTTTCAAAAAAGAATCTGGCTGATTTTATAGTAATATTGTTAATTTTGCAGGATATTCAAAAAACTGTAGTTGAAATTCCAGTTAAAAGATAATGAAATTATCATTAGATTCAAGGAATATTTAAACAAATTTTTTTTTCAACAAATTTCCATAATTTTGAAGATATATAAATTTTTCGATTATTTCTTCAATTCATAGCATTGAAATTGATAGCGTGGATTTCTTTTTTTTTTTTAATTTTCTAACGGTACAATTAGAGTACAATGTATAGAAGTTGAAGAATTGTAATTTTGCGGTTTAACGGATTCTAGTTAAAAAATTTTCAATTGAAAGTGTTAAAAGCTACTGTTTTATACGCGTAAATTATTGAGCGTTTGAATCAACATTTTTTTAAGCTCTTATTTCATGACTTCCAAATTCTAATGTTTTCCACATTCAGTGTTTTAATTTTTGGTTCAGTTTTTATAACTTTAAATAACAAAAAAATTATCTTCAGGAGATCGAATCTTTTAATGTCAATGATCGTGATAAATTCTTTCCTAATTGTTCAATTTTTATTTGCTGACAAAAATTTGTTCTCTTTCGATCTAGGATGACAAATATTGAGAACATTGCAATGACATAACTTTAAATATCCCCAATACTGCCACGCGAAGCAAAGCATTCATATTCCCTTTCCCTCCCGCAAATCCCGGAAATGTCACAATGATTGTAGTTCGAAATCTGATTGGCTTTTCAACACTTGAAGTTGATTTTGAATAAAATCGAGTTAGAAATAAATAACACACACAGAAAAAAAAAAGATGCTACTAACACGAACACTCATCAATCCTCGAGATTTTCTACTCGGTCCTTGAGGATCCTACGCAAGCTTGCAGGTTGAAGCAGAAAACGAGTCCGTACTTACAACTCCATACCAAAACTCATCAATAGGCGATCAATGGGCAAAAGTGTCCCTGGCCTCATCCCCGAAGAGGTTGCAGTGAACCTTGTCGATCGGGGAAGGTCGAACTACCATTGATTTGAGTCTACGGGAGTTTCCTCGACCCGACGAATGCTGTTGGACTTTTGAGGGGTTGCAAAGGGTTGACCTTGAAGGCTTGGATAATCTTTTAAACACCAGGTATAGGATCCGCTTTTTCCCCGGCGAGCACTTTCCAGGAGATCTCAACGTCTGGTTCCCATAATGCTGCTTCGTGAGGGTGGGTCGTGACCTTCTTCTGGATGCCGGTTTTCCCGAAGAAGAGTTTGGTGGAGGGCGAGGCCTTTCCTGCTTCGCAGGGTCCCAGTGATGTTGGCGTACGAGGGAGTCCTTCCAAGCCTCCTCTAGGCGCTCCTTCACGGTTTTGGGGTTAATTAAATCCGGTTGCGTCACCGTGATTCGCAGATCATGGTATCGGCATGTTAGGTAACGCTGTCCCGGAACATCCGGAACGGTGACCTTGCCTACTGGGGGAGGTTCAACCTCGTTGATGATGGGGGAATTTCTCACAGGTGAAAAGATGAGGGGTGAAGCCGCCCTCAGGCTGAAGTTTTCTTCCTCTTCGCCAGATGGTGGCTGCATCGGCATTTCATGATTGTCCGGGGCTACGGCCCGAGAAGCTAGGTCGTCAACCACGGGTATGGCTTTATCTGGAAGATTCTCCAGGGCAGGAGAGGCCAGGCTAGGAGTGGAGGTAGATGGTTCCAGGATCCTGGTAACGGCACCCGTTGGATGTTTCTTGCGTCTTTGTTTTGGGGGCAATGGTACGTATTTCCAGGAATTAGCCAACCGCTTAGCTACGGCTCGTCTCCGCTGCTCCGCCCACGGTTGGTGGAGACTTTTCTTCTTTTTTATTTTTTCTTCTCCTGGGCTTATTACTCTGGGTAGGGCAACAATACGCGCCGGTCTCAGACCTGCTTCCATCTTTTATTTTAATAAGTGTTAATTATCAAACAAATCAAAACCCCTGATAAAAAAAGAAGGGGGGGGGGATAGAGCGGGACCCCCCTCTCACCTTCCACTATATGCTTCTCTTATTTTATTTCTTCCCGTGCGACTGGACCATCTCGTGAGAGAGAGAGAGACCGATGCTAAAGTAAATAAGGTTACTGGCTGATTCAATAATCGGTGATAATTGGGACAAAGCGCATACTGGCCCCTTTTGTGAGAGAGAGACCGGTGCTAAGTTAAATAAGGTTACTGTCCGTTTCAATAATCGAAGATTATCGGAATGAATCGCGTACTGGCCCCTCTCGTGAGAGAGAGACCGGTGCTAAGTCAAAGAGCTATTAGTTGTTTCGATAATTTCCAATCAAAAAACTGAGAACGTGTACTAGCCACTCTCGTGAGAGAGAGACCGGTACCAAGTTAAGGGGCTATTCGTTGTTTCAATAATTTCCCAATTATTAAACTAAGAACGCGTACTAGCCCCTCTCGTGAAGGAAAAACCGGTGTTAAGTTAAAGAAGGCTACTGTCCGTTTCAATAATCAGGGATTCTCGGAATGAATTGCGTACTGGTCCCTCTCGTGAGGGAGAGACCGGTGCTAAGTTAAAAGGTGTTTTATTTGTTTTAATAACTTCCAGTTGATAAACTAAGAACGCCTACTGGCCCTTCTCGTTATAGAGAGACCGGGGCTAAGTTAAGTGAGGTTACTCAGTTGGGAAAAAGATCGTGGTTTATGCTGACACATACAGGGGCTCCCGGCTCCGGAATATCCAGTTCCATTTTTCTAAGGTTCCGTCAACGGTCTGCAAGTGTCGTTTTAATTGCACAGGTAACAAAGAAAACGTGTCACGACGAAGAAAAGCGGTGTACACCACGACGTCTGGACGGCGTTTGTTCGCGCAGCGTGCAGCCCTTCGGCATGCACGCGACTTGGTAAAGACAGGGAACTGCGCTGACACTTGCTAAGCGACAACCGGTATGGAACTCAACTGAAGCGAGCCGCGACTGGACTTTTCGACAGGCCTCGCTCCTTTGGTGCGCTCGTAGCGCTGCGCATGAGGGGCAAGGTACCAGTGGCACTGGCGTGAACCTTTTGAAACCCCAAACATCGTCAACCGGCAATTCCGAAGAAAAGAAAACAGATTCCTGCTTCCACGGGAATACCATTTCGTGGAAATGGGGTCTTCGGATTCCGTCTTGACCACGTCTACGGCCTCAAACATATGTGAAAGATAAAACAAAAAATTAAGTTTTTATTAGCTAGTTGTAGCTCAACTTACATACTAGTTTGATCTAGTTTATAACTAGCTTAATTACCTTGCAGTAACTTGAAATAAAGATAATGGACAAAATCCTCACATGACCGACGATCAATCTAGAAAAATCAGGTTCTCGACTCAATTTACGAACTATCGAATTATGCATATATATCTTGCACGAATGATATTAGCTTAGTGCGGCAAGACTCGTTTCGGATAAGACTTCCGGTTTTACTAAATCATGAAGTTAGATAAATCATCCATATTTACACATTCCCCTAACAATGTGGTTTTCAAGGTGCGGCAAGTCTCGTATCCGATAGGACTTCCGGTTGTACCAATTATGCGGATTTAACCTAATTATAGGGTGAAACTCACAATTACGTTCAAGATGAATTGAGGGACGAAAAACTTGCATAGATACTCACACAAACTGAAGGACGAACATTTCGCAATGGAGCCTGAATGTCTTTTAAGCTGACTTAACCTGGGCGTATTTGTAGGAAAAAAAATTACTAAACGGAATATATACAAAAAACTTCTTGCACTAAAACTAACTTACTACCTATTTACATAACCGGTTTCATCCGCTCTCTTCGACTCGGTGAGTCATCCTACGTCCGGTGAGGCCTCTCATGTCATCGTGGTCGAAGATCATAGTGTCTGACATCTGGTTCCACCACTTTCATGGGCGTGGTGGTTGCTTTGCGGGGCGACCACGTTTCCTGCGTGGTGGCATGGATTTTTCGAACTCTTCCGATTCGAGTCGACGGTGGTTGCAAAAAATGCGTGTGATACACGTGCGCATAGATGATTGCTAACTCGTGTGATTGCATCATTCACCTGCACTTGTATAACAAATAACTATTTTACACTTCTCACGTCAACACTTGGCAGTTTGAGGTTACAAAATGCTGCATTGGGCGGATTTCTCTTTCTACCATGTGAGATAGACAACGAGATCCGATCGAATTCGAAACGATGGGTTCGAGATCTATCTTTCTATCGTATGAGGTAGGCAGAGAAAAACCCGATTGTGTTACTATGACCAGTCATTCTTTTTGTTTCGAATCAATCATACTCTTGATGTCTGTCGAATACGATAGAAAAAAAGGATTCAAAAACGCCTGTTGGGTAGCTACGACAGCGTCACCAATTTGGAACTATTGAGAAGAAATTTTAATTTCAATTGAATATTAACAACAAATATTATGATAAATAATTAATTTTAAGCCGTAGTATATCATTTGTGGTTAAAATGAAATAATATGACTGATCTTTTTCATTAACATTGCTGCAATAACTTCGAGATACCCAATAGTTTGCGTGTCAAATGGCGCTGTTGTCAAGGTCAAAGAGCTACCCTGCAGGCGCATTCGGTCGCACGAAATAGTCCGATGAGTCCCATCGGCTGCAAGATTTCCCCACTGCTGGTCCACGCGAGCCCGCTATCGAGCTTATTCTGCGTGATTCTCCTGAAATTATAATTTCACGGGGAAAAAGGTTTAAAAAATAAAATGTATGTTCTAAGGGTCCGCCCATATTGAATTCAAGATAAAACACTTAAAATGTCTGAGACTTTGAGCCAAAAAATATATTGAATTTTCAACGAAATAATTGAATTTTCAAACAAAAAATATTTTCTACTAAAAGGGTGACCTTTTACCAACTTACCAATTTTCAAACACAATAGATTTAAACCTGCCCAATAAAAGTGGAATTCTCTAGTTGAAAAAATAAATAACATTTTCAATCCAATAGGTGAATCTTCCACCAAAATGAGGAATTTTCAACAAAGAAGATTAATTTTCTAACTAAAGAGACAAATTTTAAACACGCTACATACGTTTTCTAACAAATGAATTATTTTCCAACTTATAGCAAATAAATTGCCTACCAAAAATGGAATAGTTGAATTTTCGGATAAAAAGTTAATTTTCAACAATGCAAAGGAAAACTAATTTTCAACCGAATAATTAAATTTTTAACAAAAAAGATTAATTATTCACCAAGAAGATTAATTTCATACCAAAAAGATGAATTTTTAGGAAAATACATCAATTATCAAAAAAATGGTTTTATATAAAAAAATTAAATTTTCTACCAAATAGTTAAATTTGTATCTAAGATAAATACTTTCATTTTTAACCAAATAGTTTAATTTTCATGAAAAAATATAAATTTTTAACTAAATCAATTAAGAAGATTCATTTTGCACAACAAAAAAGATAAATTAAGAAAAAAATCACGTAATTTTATAACCAAATTGTTGAATTTTTTTGTATTGATTGAAGAATTTTCCGTTGCAATTGTTGAAAGAAAAACAATAAATTTTCAATCAAAAACGAAATAGTCCAATTTCTAGTATAAAAAATAATGTTCAACCAAAAAAAACTCACTTTCAACAAAATAGTGAATCTTAAGCCAAGAAACTTAATGTTTAACAAAGTAGTTCAACTTGCTACCAAATGGTTGAATTGTTAACCAAAAAAAAAGAATTTTGGATGAAAAATGTAATATTTGAATTATCGAGTAAAAACGATAAATTTTTTGCCAAAACTAGATTGGTTATATTTTCAGTATAAAAAATTACATTTCAAGTAAGAAGACAAATTTTCAATAAAATATTTAAATCTTCAACCAAATGGACGAATTTCTAAGCAAAAGAGATTAATTCTGAGAATACTTGATTTTTTTTGGGTTCTATTAATTCTTCAAAACGTGTCAAACATAAAAAATGTGAAATGAAGAAAAGGTATTCCAACAGATTTGTGAATGAACAAATTAACTGTTATTTGCAATAGTTTTTTGTTGAATAGAAGAGAATAATGTGAATGTAAATTTTTCAGTTCCAATTGATTTAAACAACTCCTTCATGGTTATTTTTCATATTAGAGATAAATTATTTTCTTCTTCTGTATCCTTTTTTTAGATCATACTTCAAAATATACTTTTAGAGAATGAATCATGAAATCTATGCGCTATAAGTACATAAATTTTTCAAAAGAAAATGTGTGAAAAAAATTTTATTTTTATTAATATTTTTTCTTGAAGTAAGAAAAATAAGTTTTACAACCTGACTATTTTAAAATTTAATTTTTAATTGATTATATCGGTTTTATCATTGATTTTATAGATTTTCAATATTATTATCAATACTCTGTAAAATCTTTTTCCTGGGCTGAAAAGGTTGATATAATTTTCGATATCCCTAACTATAAGATATTAAACCTGCTTCTCAATTATTCTGTTTTTTATTTTTTGAGTATTTTTGATATTTATTATTTAACAATTCTTCGCTTCAAATAAAAAATAAGTGGAACTCAGAATCGCCCATATAATAATTATAATACGTTTGTGGAAGAAAAGTTTAATAAAAAAACGCGATTGAGTAACATTTTCACCATTAAAGTAATAACCAATATTTTTCCAAATTGATTTTCAAAAAAAAAAAAAATTTGTGATTTTTTCACCATTCCACTATCGAATTCTCAAAAAATTAGTACTTTTTTCACTCGAATAATGTTAAGCACACATGTTTCGTGAAGAAAAATATTAATTTCAAACCTATTTTGTCAGGCTATCATTTAATAAAAAGGATCCGTATATTAACAACAATCTGTTTATTTAATCAAACGTAGTTATAGGTGATTTCGAATAGAATATCTTACATCACTCGCAAGGTGATGTATGACTTTAATCTCCCTTCTTACCAATTATTTACAAATGATGGAATTTTAGTAAGCCATGTTATTATACTCACAAATAAAATCAAAGATGATCAACAAAGTGAGGATCAGAGTATAAGCGATCTTCATTGTCTTCAGGAAGAAGAAAATGTGAGCACACTATACCAGGCATATACTATGGTCGTGATAGCATAGATCATAGGCATTAAAACTTGCTCTTTTAAGATATTTCTATCTAAAAAGTCGGTTACAAGGAAAAAAATTATTTACCAAATTCGCTAAAATTGATCTCGCAGCTTATACTTGAATTGCAAGAATTAGAATGACGCATACCATTCTTTCGTAGATTTGATAAAATGTTTTAGAAATTCGCAAAACAATTTATAATTTCTAGATATCAAGATTTTTAAGATTTCAAGAGTTTTTTATAGATTACAAGGAATTCCGAAGCATTTCATAATTTTTTGATAGGATTTTCAATTTTACATGGGGTTCTTATTATATTTAAGATGTTGAAGAATCCAAAAGTAGTTCCACAGATTTGAAAGGATTTTATGCATATTTAATACTCTCCTGGATCATCCTTAATTTTTTTTTAAATATTCTGTTTTTTTTACATGAAAAAGTGAAGAAAAACGCTAAAGCTATAAAATGTGATCATCTTTTGTAAATATGAAAAATATTTGATATTTACTATCGCGCGACAAACATTATTATCAGGAAGTGTTTGTAAGGCACGTTTCGAAATTGCGTAAAAGCGGCTTATATAGTTTGCCTACCTATACAATTATATCGTGTTGAGGTAAAATTCTAGAAAATTTTTATCTAAGTACTATTTACCTTATACTCGTAAAATAATTTGAGATCTGGAAATCATCATTAATTAGACACGTGTCCTAAAAACGAATTTCGATACTTCTTTCTTTAAGTTTGTATTCCTTTAAAATAAATTATATGAACCAATAATACTAACATTATTTGTTTAATTTACCATCTTTAAAATTTTGAATTTGAGGTTTGCATTATTCATTATCATTGATCACAGTTTCATAAGTTTTGGAAAAATATATAGACTTATATTCACACTATATATTTATACTCCTATGCTAGCATGACCGTGACGTCATGCTACAAAACTCGCTATGTATTCTGCGAAATATTTGAGTCGCTTTTTGATTCTATTCTTCTTCGTCAAATTCGATTTTCAAATCTGTCGGCGTTGAACAGGGTATCGGCAACTAACATTCTCGCCATCCCGGTTCTACTCGGTCCTACTCTACTCGTTTGGATGTTTCAATGGACAAAGAATGAGCTTACGGCCCTTGATATCTCCACACGTAAGATAATGCGTATGCATAAGAACTTGCATATCAATTCGTCCGTTCCGCAATTATACATCTCACGCTGCCAAGGCGCACGCGGACTTCTGAATCTTTAATGTCTTCATAACCGAATTGATCTAAATACAGATTACATCGTTGCAAATGGCAGAGATCCTCTCCTTAAAATGGTCAGGAAGCAAGCGATGATTGGCAGAGGAGTGTTCCTTTATAAAGCCCCGGAACAGGTGGCCGATACCCTCGGCCTTGATTTCAACATTAGAAGTGAGGGAAGTGCATTACTCCATCAAGAGGCTTCACTTTCGAAAGCCGAAGTAAAGAACGCAGAGGTTGGGGAATTCCGGCAACAGCTACGCGACAAGAAAATGTACGGAAACTTTCACAGAGGGTCTCATTTTCGCATGCCAGGACAGGATCGTTTCCACCATATTATACCGTGACTGCATTTTATGTCAAGAAAGCCTCAGCGATGGGTGCAGAGCGTGTCTTGGACACGCTGAGTACCTAAAATACATACCCTGCCCTGCCTAACATCCCAAAGCAGGTAGACTCAATTTTCCAAAACGAGAAGTGCCAAATTAACAAAATAATTATGATTTTTGGACAGCAGTCTTCGTTCCACACTCGAAGCCTGACATCGTTCTCCAAGACTTCGGGAAACGAACTATATTCGTGATCGAGTTCTCGGCTTCGGCCGACTACAACTTCACTGCCCGGAAGAACCAAAACGAGAGTATCAAGACCTTGAAAGCAAAATGCAACGACGTGTCCTCAAAATACACGAGGGTTTCGTCATGGGTGTGATTTTCCGCGGTTTCGCTGAGAGCCGGTGTCATTTTTAGATGGCAGTTGCTCCCAGTCTCGACTGTATTAGTCTGTTACCTATTTTTGGCCTATATATAACATGTTCGGTTAGTTTGTTTAGTTTTATTGTTTGTCCTGCTGCTTGACCGGATGTCTCGTTATCCGAAGAACTGCACCAAAGTAATTTTTCTTAGTAGGATGGTGAGATCTTTTGTGATGAGGAGGGTAGTTTGAAAAATAAATCACTGCAATGTATATCGATTATTTATTCTTCTTCGAAAATGTATACAAAATTAGTAGGTAGAAAGCCAATGTCAAAATGAAATAATGGAAAACCAGGAGCATCTTTACAAAATAACTTCATTAAACACCATTCGGATTTGTTGTCAAGAAGCTTTTTTCTTCCTCAGTAAGTTTCCTAGTATTGTATGGAGCCTCCATGCTAATTGTACCCATAACCAGAGCACCATCTTCCTCTACAAATATTCTACGAAGATTCATACTATCGCTGTAAATTCCGAAGATTTGACCTCCCGGGTTCTTTTGTACCTGATATAGCTTGCCTACTTCGAACTGTTTACGCACCCGTCTAGGCATAATTCTACGTATGGTTCTTGGCTTCATGTGGCCAAATCGTGCTAGGACTATGTTACTTTCAATGATGTAGTGAAGAACTTTATTGGGAGGAATAGTGAAGCTGCTTGGTCGAAGACCTCTCAGAGTTTCAGGAGGTCTGTTGCGATTTTTAAACTGCGAACTCAATCCTGTAAGAGAAAATAAAAATTTGAGAATTTTACATCATTTGTTCAATTCACAGTATCTGGGTGATTCTCCCGAGATTATCATTTTACGGGGGAAAAGGTTTAGAAAAAAAATATTTTAAATTAAATTTATTCAGAAAAAAGATCTTCTCCTTTCGCTTCGCTGGGACTCGTTAACCTGGCTACCAAATAATTAATTTTCCAACTTATAGCAAACAAATTTCCAACCAATAATGGAATAATTGACTTTTCGGATAAGAATTTAGTTTCCAGCAAATCAGAAAAAATAATTTTCAACCAGACGAAAATAGATCTGCAACCGAATAATTAAATCATTAACAAAAAAGAGTAATTATACACCAAGAAGATTATTTGTTGCCAAAAAGATTAATTTTCAGGAAAATACATCAAGTGTCAAAAAAAGTGTTGAATTTTGAAGAAAAGAAGACTAATTATCCACAGAACCCTCAAATTTTCATCTAAAAAAATATGAATTTTCAACTAAAATGGTTGAACTTTGACAAAAAAATTATTTAGAAAAAAAGTAATCTTGAAACCAAGTAATTGTATTTTTAATGAAGAAGATCCATTTTCCACAAAAAAGAGAAATTTTAAACAAATAACGTAATTCTTCTACCAAAGCGTTGAGTTTTTTTATGTTGACTAACGGATTTGTTGTTGAAATTATTAAAGAAACTAAAACATTTTCATCAATTAACAAAATTGTCCACTTTTTAGTTGAAAAAAGTAGTTCAATTTTCTACCAAATAGTTGAATTTTCAACGAAAAAAATGAACTTTCAAACAAAAGTGTAATATTTTAATTTATGAGGAAAGAACTAAAATTTTTAGACGAAACTAGATTGGCTAAATTTTCAGTAGAGAAAATGACTTTTCAATTTGAAAAAATAATTTTTAACAAAATATTATTATATAAGGAAACGTCAAATTGAACAAAATACCGTTGAGTGAAATAATTGTTCTGCAATAGTAGGAAGGAGAAGTAATGTTTTCGCGACAGGTAAGGAAGAAAATCATACAGCAAATTTGGAATTTTCTCATTTTTAATTCATCATCCTTTTTAGATTATTCAGGTTATAATTTTTTAATAAAATACTTAAATTTTTGTTTGATTGTGATAAGCAAAGAATTCTTCTTTGCATAAAGGTATGTCGCATTCTTCACACATGAAAATTGTTCTTTTGATTACTCCTTCCATTTTGCAGACTCGATAGATGCAGATAGATAGATAGATAGATAGATAGATAGATAGATAGATAGATAGATAGATAGATAGATAGTA
>CAKNYM010050678.1:204161-316128 GCA_932195095.1 Andricus curvator
AGATAGATAGATAGATAGATAGATAGATAGATAGATAGATAGATAGATAGATAGATAGATAGATAGATAGATAGATAGATAGATAGATAGATAATTGAAAATCTTCGTACACACAGAATCATGGAAAAGATAACCAAAATGCCACCCATCAACATAAATGATGAAGCGAAAGAAGCAAAACCCGAAAAATCTGAGAATTAATATGAGCTGAATTTCGTGAAATTTGACAAATGGAGAAAAAAACAGAAGAATTTTCGGGCAGTAATCATCACTACCCAAAAAAAACTTAATAGGCTCTACAGGCTCATAACATGGTGGTTTCGAATATAATATCTTACATCACTCGCAGGGTGTTGCATGACTCTGATCTCCCTTGTTACCAATTATTGAAAAAAAAATGCAATTTTAGTAAACCATATTATTTTACTCACCAATATAATCAAAGATGATCACCAACGTGACGACCAAAGTATAGGCGATCTTCATTGTCTTCAGGAAGAGGAGAATCTGAGGACCCTATACCAGGCTATATATACTGTAGTCGTTATCACATAGATCATAGGCATCAAACTTGCCCTTCCGAGATATTTGTATTTCAAAAGTCGATTAGGAGGAAAAAAATTGTTTACCAAATTAATTAAAATTAATGTCGCAGCTTATACTTATGTTGCAAGAAATATAATGACGCATATAATTCTTTCGCAGATTTGATAAAACGTTTTAGAAAGCAAAGCAATCTATAATTTCTAGATGTCAAGATTTTTAAGATTTCATGAGCTTTCTATATATTAAAAGGAATTTCGAAGCATTTGATAATTTTTCGGTAGGATTTTCAATATTACATTGTGTTCTTATTATTTTTAAGATGTTCAAGAATCCAAAGTATTTCCACAGATTTGAAAGAATTTTATGTAATTTTGTAATTTTTGCCAACGGCCATGCCACGCTGAAAAAACCAGTTCTGGTCAGATCACTGAAGTTAAGCAGCGTTGGACGCGGTTAGTACTTGGATGGGTGACCATTCGAGAATACTGCGTGCTGTTGACATATTATGGGTGTGGTGAGCGCACACTTGTAGTTATTTACTACAAGAAACTATCCACCTAGAAACAGTACCTAAATCGGGTAGTGTCACGCCTACCCTGAAAGGGAAATGGCTTAATGGTATACTACTTGTATAAGATTTAATGTGATCTGATGAAATTTGTGCTGCATGTACTTTTTGACTTTTCAAAATTGTGTTTGGTATTATCACAGTATGAAATTCATATCCATCCTGAATACATTTACTGCTCTCTTAAATCCATATTTTTATACTCTCCTGGGTCACCCTTAATTAACAAAAATATTCCATTTTTTACATGAAAAAGTGAAGAAGAACGCTAAAACTATAAAATGTGAACATCTTTTGTAATCATAAGAAATATCAAATATTTACTATCGCTCGACAATCATTATTATCAGGAAGTGTTTCCAAAGCACTTTTCGATATTGCGTAAAAGCGGCTTATATAGTTTGCCTACTTATACAATTATATTGTGTTAAGATAAAATTCGAGAAACTTTTTATCTATGTACTATTTACCTTATACTCGTAAAATAATTTGAGATCCAGAAATTATCATTAATGATACACTTGTCTAAAAAACGAATTCCTATACTTCTTTCTTTAAGTTTATATTTGTTATTGAATAGATTATATAAACGAATAATACTAACATTATTTGTTTAATTTACTATATTTGAAATTTTGAATTTGAGTTTCGCATCATTTATCATCATTGATCACAATTTCATAAGTTTTCGAAAATAATATATAGACTTATATATACACTATATATTCATGCACGTATCATAGCATAATCGCTTATTGTATCGATGTTAATCATTACCTGCATTAAATTTGCTTAACGTTACTGAATATTTTTCTCACTTTGGTTTCATGCCATTCTGTGAACATTTGAAAAAGAAAATTAAAATAATCCATTCACCCCTTTTTCAGAAAATAATATTTCGAGTCTAAACTGATTCAAAATGCAGTAAATTTTGGGAAGCATCCTTAAGGAAAAAATTTTGGGAAGAAAGTAGAAAATTGCTATAACTGTAATTTTTTGTTAAAACATGTGCTTTTTTGTAAAAAATGTACCTTTAACAAAAAAATACAGTTGGATACAGATAGGTCATTTTTTCTTGTGTTTTATGGTAGAAAAGTGAAAAAATCAAAAATAAAGTATAAGTTTCTACAATTCAAAAATTTGTTTAACTTTTCATTATTTTCTTCACTCTGTAATGAAAATCTAGAAGGAATTGCAAGAAAATAGAGGATTTTACATTTTTTCAATATAGGTGTTTGACGCCATGAAAACAGTTTCAATTTTACGTATATTATTGTAGAAAAATATGAATCTTTACAACACAAATACAAGATTTCACAAGAGTTGAAATATTGCGAAACTCTACTCAAAATTATGTTGTATATAATGTTACATCTTTGTAGGAATGGGAAAATTTAAACAAAATAATCTAAATTTTTACAAATAATATGTGATATATAAGTAAAATTGAAAAAAATTACACTTGTACCAAGAAATTTTGCCATTATAATAAATCACATTGTAGTTCGATTATTGAAAATTGACCAACAATTCATTTTACAGGAGGTTTCTCAATCTGTTTAAAATTAAATAAATTGACATTTTTAACGTTAAAAATTAACAATTTCCAATTTGAGAGCCTTAGCAGTTACAAAAGTGTGAAAGTTTGATTGAAGCTTTATAAAATATACCTAATTTTTAAATACTTCCAAATTGATAAATTCATAATGAGAAGCTTGTATTCAATTTCAAATCCTATTCAAAAATATTTTTAAACTAAAATATTCCAGTTTTAACCCATTTAATTTGAAATTTATTAATTAAGAAATAGACATTCTTTCAATAACTAACGTTACAATTTTAATTTTGCTATTTAACAAATTTTTTATATGTCAGTGAAATTACTGATTTTTAATGCATAAATATCAATTAAACAATTATCAATCTGGAAAAATTTGAGTTAGTTTAAGAGATATTTATAAGTTTTAAAAAGATCGAAACCTAATTCGAAACAGAAAAATATTTTGAAAAATAAAAGCTAATTTTTAATTTTGAAGATTTTGTAACAAAATTTTGAAGCTTTTCAAGGATCTTCAGAGTTTTAAGAAAAATAGATTGATTTCATAAGTTTTCTGAAAAAGTTTTGAATAATTTTTCATTTTGAAAAATTAATTTGAAGTGAATATTCAAAATGAATAAATTTTGATCAATAAATGAGAATCGAACAATTATTGATTTGGAAAATAATCAAGTAAGTTTAAAATATATTCAGAATTGATTTAAAAGATCCCAAAATATATTAAATCTTGAGACGATTTAAAAACTTTTAGAACACAGGTTCAACGGATTATAATTGAAAAGTGTTGAAAGCTACTGTTTTATACGCGTAAATTATTGAGCGTTTGAATCAACATTTTTTTAAGTTCTTATTTTATGAATTCACCATTCTAATGTATTCCACTTTCAGTGTTTTAATTTGTGTTTCCGTTTTTGTAACTTTAAGTAAAAAAAAAAAATATCTTGAGGAGATCGAATCTTTTATTGTCAATGATCGTGATCAAGTCTTTCTTAGTTGTTCAATTTTTATTTGCTGACGAAAATTTGTTCTTTTTCGACCTAGAATGACAAATATTGAGAACATTGCAATGATGTAATTTAAAATTTCCCCACTATTGCCACGCGAAGCAAAGCATTTATATTCTCTTTCCCTCTCGGAAACCCCGAAATGGCACAATGATTGTAGTTAAAAATCTGATTGGCTGAATCTCTAACTTCAGTGACACAGACTTTCTCAATTAGGTTTTCTGATGCAATATGTTCTATGTCTCAGTTTTGTTATCCTATAGCTTCACCTTCTAATAATTCTTTAGAAGAGTCTACCAGGCTACCGGGCGCGTCCCCAGGTTGCGGATATGGGGGCCTTGTACCGAGGGTTTCTGCTGAATACCGTTACACTACTCAATAAGCAGTCGCGGATAATTGTTCCAGGGATGGTCCCGAAGGAAAAACCCCCAAGTCAAGGCGTTAACAACTCTGCCGAAGACTGCATGGCACCAGGGTATGGTGTCGTAAACGGTGTCTCTAGGATACCAGGTGGCCCCCTAACATGGCGTATAATTTAAACTTAAACCGAAGCTTTTTTGTGAGCAGCTGGGCGGTCCGTTGGTAACAGAGAAGTTCGACTCAAGTCAAAAGACAGAAGCGAAACAAGACATAATGGCGGTGCAACAATTCTTGGACGACGCTGGAGAACTCGTCAATAAACTGGAGAACACATTAAAAACGATGCAGGATTTCTCTGATACGAAGAGGAATATGTTCATGCCAATCAGGCATGGACTGAAGGAAGTTAAAAAACTGGCGATAAACCTGTCTGGTGTCATATTTTCAGCCCAGTACAGGTTGTCTTTTGGGCCAGTAGAAGTCGGATAGGCCGCAGGCAAAAAGGTTAGGATAGATGAAAGGATGAAGAAAAGCCAGAAGAAGGACGCGAGCCAAACGGGGACTCAGACTGATACAACCGTGGAAACTCCCTCTAACCATGCCGCGAAGCGAGGGAGGGAGCCCACACTGACCCCCGTTGAGGCAGGGCCCTACAAACCAATGAGAAAGAAGCCAAAGACGCGCACTACGGCAGCAGCGTCCTCAACACCAAAGAAAATTGATGCAGGGATGACAAAAACTGCACCCACACTCATGAAGAGGAAGGAGCCACAGAGGAGAGCCCGACCCGAAGCGATCTTGATAAGACCAGCCGAGGAGTCAAGCTATGCGGAGGTCCTCAAGAACCTCAAGCAAAAGGTAATGCCGGACACCTTTGGTGTAAAAATCAGGGGCTTTAGGCAAACCCGAAGCGGAAAGGTTCTTGTGGAAGTCGGGCCGGCTGCGGATGGCAGATCTAAGCTGTCCGCGGCCATTAAAGAAACGGTAGGCAGAATAGGTGAAGGCTGCGGTTCGAAACTTCTTCGGAGAAGCAGCGAGCGGTGAGATAAGAATCAGCTTGACGAAGAAGGCCTTCAGAGGTAATCTGAAGGCCTCTGTCGAGATGAAGGAGGAGCTGGCGGCAAGACTTCTCCGCACGGGACACCTCAAGGTGGGATGGGTGTCCTGTCGCGTTCGGAAGAAGACGGAGGCCCTGAGGTGTTACCGCTCCCCATGCTTTGGCCAAATGGCTGCGGGCTGTAGGGGGCCAGGCATAGGGCTGCGGCGTGCGAAAGTACACCGCAGTGCTACCTCTGCGCCGCAAATGAGGAGAAGACCCGGGCCGACCATCTTCTGGGTACGATGATGTGTGCGTCGTCCAGAGAAGCTGCATCGGCGAAGAACCCTGATGAACGACGCAAATAGCTGATTACACTTAACCAAGATGCCGAAAGCCGACGAGCCCGATGTGTGGTATCACCACACAAATCAAGACGATGCGTGCATCTTGGTCAGGTGGAAAGGATGAAAAAACGAAGTCCGGGTTGGTAACACAGCGGGACGCCGAAGCTCGGCGTAGAATGCCTATGACCCATGTTCCTGAAGTAATGCGGAAGCGGATTCTGGGAACATGGGTTGGCAGGAAGAGGAGGTGAGTTTAGTGGGTATTACCGTTTATAGGTCGAGTCCCACACTCAGTGCATACATGCATTCTCACCACCTCTACAAACAAAAAAACTATCCCGTCTGTATCATATAGCATTTCACCTTTGCTATTTCTCATGCAGACAAACTCTGTATTTTTACTTCCGTCCATATTTTTAAATATTACTTGCTTGCTTCCTTCAAAGTCGTTCTGTATTTTCTTCTCTTCTTCTGTTCTGATTTTATTTTTACTTTCCTATTTTTGTGTCTGTAATCATTTTTAAACCTATTTCTCTCCACATCGCTAACACCTGTGATGTTCAACGTTATCTTGTACGCTTCTTTCTTTTTTCGTCGGACTGCCTCGAATTCATCATTCCACGTCGCATCACCAGACTTTCTTCCCACCACTGCCATACCACATACAAGAATTGCAGTTTCAACAATGATATCCCGTAGCAAAGTCCACGCGCTCTCTATTTCTTTATTGCTTCTAAGCGCCTCCCAAGTTGCCTCATTTATGCGTTCGTTTATCTTATTCTGAAAATCTATTCGCACTTTCGATTTCTGTAAATTTTTTATCTTGATTAGCATTTGTTTCTTTTGTTTGGTTCTCTTTCTTCTTCACCCCCTTCCTAAGTTTATAAGCTTATAATATTGCAGTTCAATTATTATAATGATTTTAATATTTCAAGCAGAAGAAAACATAACATACATATTTATATGTAACTCTTTATCAAATTTTAAAGAATTTATTAAAGAAAACTGAAATGCTTCATGAGATTTCAAGGATTTTCAAATATTTCAAGATTTTTCCGCTCTCTGTTCGTAGGAGTTTTCAATTGATTTTAATGGTTTCAAAGGAATTTCAAATTTTTTAAAGAAATTCTCACATGTTGGAGCTTTTTGAGAGTTCACAGGGATTAATTAATAGTTTCCACTGAATTTTATAATGATATTTTAATTCATTTTTCAAGGAATTTGCTCACAACAACTCAAATTCCAAAAAATTTTAAAGCTCTCAATATTTCCAACGTTTTACCTTAAAAATGCGACGTACTTGTAATTGGACTCTTCTCATGTGGCCATCCATTCTCTTGAAAGCCAGTCTGGCTCTAGTGCTTCAAGAAGTCACTCGTTTGTCCGAAGATAGGAATGAAACCAAATATTAATTTTTCAAAGAAATTTGTTTACAAAATTTGAAAACATTTTTTTTTTAAGATTCTTTTAAGACTTAAAGTAACGTCTTAATAGGCTATGAAACCTTTCCCTGTAGGCGCTCGAAGCCTACTTTGACTAATTTTTTCGTTTTAGGGCAGCAGATGATGGGGGGGGGGGGGGGTCTTAACTCCACTTTGTGCAATATAAAATAACTCGTGCGATTGCATCATTCGCCTGCAATTATATAACGAATAACTATTTTACACTTCTCACGTCAACACTTGGCAGCTTGAGGTTACAAAATGCTGCAGTGGGCTCATTCTGATTGATTCTCCTGAGATTATGATTTCACGGGGAAAGAGGTTTGAAAAACAAAATATATCTCCTTAGGGTCCATCCATAATAAATTCAAGATAAAACGCTTCAAATGTCTGAGACTTTAACCATAAAATATAGTGAATTTTCAACGAAATATTTTAATTTTCAAACAAAAAAGATTTTCTACTAAAAGTGATGACCTTTTACGAATTTCAAACAAGAAACATACATTTTCTAACAAATGATTAATTTTCCAACTTATAGAAAATAAATTGCCTACCAAAAATGGAATAGTTGAATTTTCAGATGAAAAGTTAATTTTCAACAATGCAAAAAAAAGACGAATTTTCAACCAAAAGAAACTAAATATTCAACCGAATAATTGAATTTTAAATCAAAATATTAATTATTCACCAAGAACATTAATTTTCTACCAAAAAAAAATTTTTAGGAAAATATATCAATTTAAAAAAAAATTGTTTTATTTAAAAAAATTAAATTTTCTACCAAATAGTTCAATTTGTATCTAAAAAAAATAGTTTAATTTTCAATCAAATAGTTGAATCTTCTTAAAAAAATATGAATTTTTAACCACATTAATTAAGAAGATTCATTTTCCACAAAAAAAAGAAAATAATTTCAAACCAGTATAAAAAATAATGGTCAACCAAAAAAAAAAACTTTCAAGAAAATAGTGAAATCTTAAGCCAAGAAACTTAATTTTTAACAAAGTATATTAACTTGCTACCAAAACTAGATTGCTTATATTTTTAGTATGAACAA
Organism: Andricus curvator; assembly: GCA_932195095.1. NCBI lineage: Eukaryota > Metazoa > Arthropoda > Insecta > Hymenoptera > Cynipidae > Andricus > Andricus curvator. Next base: position 212,083 of record CAKNYM010050678.1, read on the forward strand.
TTAGATTTCAAATAAAAAGACAAATTCCCAATAAAATTTTTAAATCTCCAACCAAATGTACGAATTTCTAAGGAGAAGAGATTAATTCTGAAAATACTTGGATTTTTTTCTCGGGTTCTAATAATTCTTCAAAACGTGTCAAAAATAAAAAATGTGAAATAAAGAAAGGGTATTCCCACAGATTTGTGAAAACCAATTTGAAATTTTTGTTTCAAGAGCAAATTTGACATTAAAATATTTTTTTCTATAAACGATCCCATTTTTAATAAAAAAGTTATATTCATGTAAAACATCATTTCCTGAAAAGTATCTATTCATGTTTCCGAAATTCGATAAAAAAAAGTCATTTTCAACTTTTCCGCTGAATAACAAATTCGTTAAAAAATTATCCAAACAAAGTATTTTCATTTACTAAAGTTGAAACAATATTTTTTTGTCTATTTCAGGTTAAAACCGGGAACAGTTATCCAAACTTCTCATAATTCTGGCCTAATTGTAAATTTTATTAATACTAATTAACAAATAATAATTAGTACTAATTTTACTTGATATTTCTTATAAAATGTCTATTCACGAAAAACGCAAGTTTGAATAAATTAACTGTTTCTGTTTTTGTTACTGTTTTTTGTTAAATAGCAGAGAATAACATTTCTGTTACTATTTTTGTTATATCCATTTTTTTCTGATTCTCTAAAACACGCATTACACTAATTTTTCAGAGGCTGTACCATTCAGCTCGTTATCAATCTCATTGAATAAAACCTTTTTCAGTAAAAAAAACCTCGGGGAAATGTAAATTTTTCAGTTCCAATTGATTTAAACAACTCCTTTATGGTTCTTTCTCATGTAAGAAATCAATTATTTTCTTCTTCTGTACCCGTTTTATATTTTATACTTCAAAATATACTTTTAGGAAATGAATCATAAAAATCTATGCGCTCTAAATACATACATTTTTCAACAAAAAATGTGTGCAAAAATGTTTATTTTGATAAATATTTTCCCTCAAAGTACCAAAAATAAGTTTTATAACCTGACTATTTTAAAATGAAATTTTTAATTGATTCTATCAGTTTTATCATTGATTGCATAGATTTGCAATATTATTATTAATATTCTGTAAAATGTTTTTCCTGGGCTGAAAAGGTTGATGTAATTTTCGATATCCCTAACTATAAGATATTAAACCTGCTTCTCAATTATTCTGTTTTATATTTGTTGAATATTCTTGATATTTATTATTTAACAACTCTTCATTTCAAATAAAAAATATGTGGAACTTAGAATCGCCCATATAATAATTATAATTCGTTTGTGGAAATGAGAACTTTGACAAATAGAGAAGTTCAATAAAAAAACGCGATTGAGCAACATTTTCTCCATTATTACAAGAATGCGGAAGCATTATTGTGAGTCACATCAATAACCTGTGTCACCTGCAACCACATTGCATAATTTGGAACGGAAAACCACAAATTATTTACGTACCTAATATTTCTTACCGTGCAACTAAAATCACTAAAGTAATAACCAATATTTTTCCAAATCGATTTTCGTAAAACAAATTTGTGATCTTTTCACCATTCCACTATTAAATTCTCAAAAAATTAGTACTTTTTCTACTCGAATGATGATAAGCAAACATGTTTGCTAAAGAAAAATGTTTATTTCGAAACTATTTTGTTAGGCTATCATTTACTAAAAAGGATCCGTATATTAACAACAATCTGTTTATTTAATCATGCGCAGTTATTGGCGATTTCGAATAAAATATCTTACATCACTCGTAGGGTGATGTATGACTTAAATTATCATTTGATCCTTAAATCTGTCAGCGTTAAACAGGGTATCGGCAACTAACATGCTTGCATACCGGTTCTACTCGGTTCTACTCCACTGGTTTGGATGTTTCAATGGACAGAGAATGAGCTAACGGCCCTTGATATCGCCACACGTAAGATAATGCATATGCATAAGAACTTGCATATCAATTCGTCCGTTCCGCGATTAGACATCTCATGCCGTCAAGGCGGACGCGAACTTCTGATTCTTTAATGTCTTCATAACCGAATTGATCTAAGTACAGATTACATCTTTGCAAATGGCAGAGATCATCTCCTAAAAATGGTCAAGAAACACAAGATGATTGGCCGAGGAGCGTTCCTTTATAAATCCCCGGAACAGGAGTCTGGAAAATTGCGGCTATAGCTACTCGACAAGAAAATGCAGGGAAGTTTTCACAGAAATGTAGAAAAACAGTCCTTGTCGAAGGAGCAAACATTTGCTTTCCTCAGATTATCAGGACTTGATTTAGGTGCAGAGGGTTTCATTTTCGCATGGGTGCAGAGTGTGTCATGGACACGCTGAGTACCTAGAATACATACTATCTGGGTGTCCCACTCATGCGGGAACAAGGTAACCAACTCTACAGCCTAACGCTCCGAGGGAGATAGAGTCAATTTTCCAAAACGAGAAGTCCCAAATTAACAAAATAATTATGATTCTTGGACAGCAGTCTTCTTTGCAGACTCGAGGCCTGACATCGTTGTCCAAGACTTCGGGAAAAGAACTATATTCGTGATCGAATTCTCGGCTTCGGCCGGCTCCAACGTCTTTGCCCGGAAGAACCAACAAGAGGACTGGTATCAAGACCTTGAAAGGAAGATGCAACGACTGTACCCGAAATATTCGGTTAAAATAATTGTCCTTGTGATGGGTGTCCTCTAAGGTGCGGAAATATCGCTGATTCGTAACCTTAAAGCCATGCTCGCGCGCAAAAAATACGTCAAGGCACTTACAAGAAATTACGAAGTGTCGAAAGTTGAAGTTCCTGTATTTTGTGGCGGGACGCTGACGTTTTCAGATTCGGTTAAATATCTATCAGTACACCTAGATAGCAAACTGAACTGAATTATGAATCTTCAGAAAAAATTAAGTTTTGGCAAAGTTAGTTTGTGGAGTTTTATTGTTGGTCCTGCTCCTTGACCGGATGTCTCGTTATCCGAAGAACCGCACCAAAGTAATTTCTCTTAGTAGGATGGTGAGATCTTTAGTGATGAGAAGGGTGGTTTAAAAAATAAATCACTTTAATGTATATTGATTATTTATTTTAAACTTGAACGTAATTAACATAATAAACACAGTGATACTATATTAATATTTGAGCCGAGAGAATTACAATAACTGAAGCTAGCATTAGCAACAACCAATTTTTTTATGTTTCGGTATGGGATAATTTGTTCACCTAATTTGTCAGGTTATAGCTATGCATATTATGTTTGCCCTTCAAGCAACGTTGTGTATTAAATTCAAACTCAATTTGGAATTTCACTTTCTAGCCTTTATCATTTAAAATTCAGATCTTTTAAAACGTAATGATTTAAAATGGAATGAAAGAAGCAAACATAACATGTATAGCCAAGTGTTTTTCGTACAACCTACTTTATTTTTATAAAAAAATTAAGTGAACAAATTATCGAATACCGGAACATGATATGAAAAATGTTGTTGTTGAAGCTACTTTTAGTTATTTTCAGAGTGACTCTTCGCTTCGAAAATGTATACAAAATTAGTAGTTTGAAAGCCAATGTCAAAATAAAATAATGGAAAACCAGGAGCACCTTTACAAACTAACTTCATTGAACACGATTTGGATTTGTTGACAAGAAGCTTTTTTCTTTCTCAGTAAGTTTCCTAGTATTGTATGGAGCCTCCATGCTAATTGTACCCATAGCCAGAGCACCATCTTCCTCTACAAATATTCTACGAAGTGTAATACTATCGGTATAAATTCCGAAGATTTCACCTGCCGGGTTCTTCTGCACCTGATATAGCTTGCCTACTTCAAATTGTTTACGCACCCGTCTAAACATCGGTTCACGTTTAGTTATTGGCTTTAAGCGGCCACATGGTGGTAGCCCTATTTCAGTTTCAATGATGTAGTGAAGAACTTTATTGGGAGGAATAGTGAAGCTGCTTGGTCGAAGACCCTTCAAAGTTTCAGGAGGTGCGTTGCGATTTTTAAACTGCGAACTCAATCCTGTAAGAGAAAATAAAAATTTATTAATTGGACAACATTTGTTTAATTCACAGTATCTGGGTGATTCTCCCGAAATTATCATTTTCCGGGAGAAATGGTTTAGAAGCAAAATATTTGTAATTAAATTTATTCAGAAAAAAAGATCATTTTCTTTTGCTCCGCTTTGAGTCGTTTACCTGGCTACCAACTAATTAATTTCCCAACTTAGAGCAAAAAAATTTCCAACCAAAAATGGAATAATTGACTTTTCGGATAAAAATTTAATTTTCAGCAAAACAGAAAAACGAATTTTGAACCAAACGGAAATAAATCTGCAAAACCTTACATTTTTATCCAAAAAAGTACGAATTTTTAACTAAAATGGTGAAACTTTGACAAATTATTTTTTTTAAAAAGTAGTTTAACTTGCAACCAAGTAATTGTATATTGAATTAAGAAGATCCATTTGCCACAAAAAAGAGAAATTTTAAACAAATAACATAATTTTTCTACCAAAGTGTTGAGTTTTTTATGTTGACTAAGGGATTTATTGTTGAAATTAATAAAAAAACTAAAACATTTTCAACAATTAACAAAATTGTCCAATTTTCAGGTGAAAAAATAATTTCAAACCAAAACAAAAACTCACTTCTAACAAAATAGTAAAATCTCAAACCAAGAATCTTCAGTTCTATCAAAGTAGTTTAATTTTCTACCAAATCTTTGATTTTTCAACCAAAAAAATGAACTTTTGATAAAAAGTGTAATATTTTAATTTTTGAGTAAATAAGATAAGTTTTTAGACGAAACTAGATTGGCTACATTTTCAGTAGAGAAAATTACTTTTCAAGTAAAAAAAACTATTTTCAACAAAATAGTTAAATCTTCAGGCAAATAGATGAATTTCTAAACGAAGAAGATTAAATCTGAACATACTTACATTTTCTGTTGGGTTCTTCTAATTCTTCAAAACGTTTTAAAAATAAAAAATGTGAACTAAAGACAGTGTATTCCAACAGATTTGTGAGAGCCAGTTTAAAATTTTTTCCATTATTTGTTCATTTAAGAGTAAAGTTGACATTAAAAAGTTTTTTTTTCTATAAGCGATCCCATTTTTTCCAAAAAAGTTATATTTATGTGAAACATCATTTCCTGAAAATTTTCCTTTCATGTTTTCGAAATTCGATAAAAAAATAAAAAGTCATTTTTAACTTTTCCTCTGAATAATGAATTTATTAGAAAATGTAAACTTTAGTCCTAAAAAGCTTTTAGTGTTGCTAAAAATCGATTCGTCAACGTTAATTCCAAGTAACAAATAATAAATATTACTAATTTTACTCAACATTTTTTATAATATGTCTATTCACGGCAAACCAAAGTTTGAACAAATTAACTGGTGTTTGCAATATTTTTTGGTTTCTTTCAAAATAACTGAAATTAAATTAAATAATGGATTATATCGATTTTATAATTGAATGTATGGATTTTCATTATTGTTATTAACAAAGAAGCATTCTGTTCTTTATTTTTTGAATATTCTTGATATTTATTATTTCTTAATTCTTCGTTTCAGATAAAAAATTAGTGGAAGTTAGAATCACCCATATTATAATTTTAAATCGTTTGCCGAAATGAAAACTTTGACAAATAGAAAATTTTGATTAAAAAACGCGATTTCGAAACATTTTCAACATTATTGAATGAATGCGTAAGCAGTATTGTAAATCTTGTCAATAAGTTGCGTCACCTCCAACCACATAGCGTAATTTAAAACGGAAAAAACAAATTATATACGCACCTAATATTTTTCACCTCGCAACTGAAATCACTAAAGTAAAAACCAATATTTTTCCGAATAGACTCTCGTAAAATAAATTTGTGATCTTTCCACCATACCGCTATTGAATTACTCAAAAATTACTATTTTTTCATTGAAAAAATCCAATAATTCAAGGAATCTGTATTATCATCAAGAATAACAGAAAGTTTTAACGTCTTTTCAGACTAGATGGAGACATGAATTAAAAATTATTTAAAATTGTTTTTCTAAAAAAAGATCTTCTCCTTTCGCTCCGCTGGGAATAGAACGTCAGAAATTCCAATTGCTTGTCGGGAGCTTTCCCATTAAGCTACTAGAGAGATTGAGAGAAGAAACTTTTAGTAGCTTAATGGGAAAACACCCGAGCGAAAATCGGAAGCTCGGAGGCTCGATTCCCAGCGGAGGGAAAAGAGAAGATCTTTTTTCAGAAAAATTAATTAAAATAATTTTCAATTCATATCTCCATCTAGTCAGGAAAGACTTTTAAAATTTCTGTTATTCTCTGATGATAATACAGATTCTTCCAAAAATTTAACTTGTACCATCTAGCAAAATAATGCGTGTATATTCTGAAAAAAGTTTCTTCTCTCGATGTCTCTAGTAGCTTAGTGGGAAAGCACCTGACCGGCAATCGAAAGTTCTGAGATTCGATTCGCAGCGGAGCGAAAGCAGAAGATCTTTTTGCAGAAAAAATTAATTGAAACTCCAACAATGTTAAACGAACATGCTTCCTGAAGAACATTTTTTATTTTAAATCATTCCTGAAAAAGGTGAAATGATCCTATAACGCCCCTAGAAAAGTGAGAATTAGATAGCCCTTCACCAAACAGTATTAGCTACTGACAATTTATTAGTTCATACGCCGCCGCACTGACGGTCGAATAGTTCCACAAATGACCACTGAAAATTTCGCGCCATATAAGATTACTAATCACAATCCAAACAACTGATTTCCCCATCAATGGTATGTTTTCATCTACAACACTAGAATTCATGAAACCTTCAATCATCTACAATTACGTCGCAAAGTGTTATAATTGCAAATCTTCGGACACTTAAAATCATGGAAAAGACAACCAAAGCGCCACCCCTCAACATAAATGAAGAAGTGAAAGAAGCAAAACCTGAAAATATAAGAATTAATATGAGCTGGACTTTGAGAAATTTGACGAATGGAGAAAAAACAGAAGAATGTTCGGACAGCAATCATCATTATCAAAACAAAAATACCTTATAGGCTCTACAGGCTCATAACATGGTGCTTTCGAAGAAAATATCTTACATCACTCGTAGGGCGATGTATGACTATAATCTCCCTTATCACCAATTATTCAAGAATGATGGAATTTTCATAAACCATATTATTTTACTCACCAATATAGTCAAAGATGATCACCAAAGTGACGACAAAAGTATAGGCGATCTTCATTGTCTTCAGGAAGAGGAGAATCTGAGCACACTATACCCGGCTATATATACTGTAGTCGTTACCACATCGATCATGGGAATCAACCTTGCCCTTCTGAGATATTTGTATTTCAAAAGTCGGTTACAAGAAAAAAAATTGTTTACCAAATTCATAAAAATTAATGTCGCAGCTTATACTTATGTGGCAAGAATTATAATGACGCATATCGTTCTTTGGTAGATTTGATAAAATGTTTCAGAAAGCAAAGCAATTTATAATTTCTAGATGTAAAGATTTTTGAGATTTCAAGAGTTTTCTATAGATCACAAGGAAATACATTTACTGCTCTCTTAAATCCATATTTTTATAGTCTCCTGGGTCACCCTTAATTGGAAAAAATATTATATTTTTTTACATGAAAAAGTGAAGAAGAACGCTAAAACTATAAAATGTGAGAATCTTTTGTAATCATAAGAAATATCGAATATTTACTATCGGGCGACAAACATCATTATCAGGAAGTGTTTTCAACGCACGTTTCGAAATTGCGTAAGAGCGACTTATATAGTTTGCCTACCTATACAATTATATTGTGTTACGGGGACATTCTATAAAATTTTTATCTGTGTACTATTTACCTTATATTCGTCAAATAATATGATCCAGAATTTATCATTGATGATATATGTTTCTGAAAAACGAATTCCTATACTTCTCTCTTTAATTTTATATTTTTTATTTAATAAATTATATGAACCAATAATACTAACATTATTTGTTTCATTTACTATATTTAAAATGTTGTATTTGTGGCTCGCATTATTTATTATCATTGATCACAGTTTCATACGTTTTTGAAATAATATATAAACGTATATTTACACTATATATTTATACTCCTATCCTACCATGACCGTGACGTCATGCTAAAAAACTAACTGTTTCGCAAAATATTTGACTCGTTTTTTTTATTCTATTATATTGATTTTTAGTTGGCAAATTGTACTGTTTCAAGGAAATGGTCTCAGTAGATCTCATCTCTTTTGGATTCGCCACTTTTTCAACAGCGCATGTGCGGAAAAGCGCGGGTCTATTTGAAATTACAAAGCATGAACTTGTAATGTTACATTATTCATAAAGTTGCTGTATTATTATTGACAGTATTTCTTGATTTCAAATCGACCCTCGATTTTCGGTACATGCGCACTTAAAAAAGTTGCTTACAGCGCCCTCATCGATATCGAAAAAAACCAAAAAAATTATACTATTACCAAGAAATTTTGCCATTATAATAAATCACATTGTAGTTCGATTATTGAAAATTGACCAAAGCTGATTTTACAGAAGGATTCTCAATCTTTTTAAAATTAAATACATTAAATAGTTTCACGTTAAAAATTTAAATTTTTTAATTTGAAAGCCTTAGCAGTTAAACAAATGTGAACGTTCGGTTGAAACCTTATAAAGTGTTCCTTATTTTAAAATAATTTCAAATTGATAAATTCATAATTAGACGCTTTTATTCAATTTAAAATCCTATTCAAGGATATTTTCAAACTAAAATATTCCATTTTTAACCCATTTTATTTGAAATTTATTAATGAAGAAATATACTATTTTTTAATAATTAACCATTTTTATTTTGTCTATTTAACATTTTTTGGATATCTCAGTGAAAGGATTGAATTTTGATGCATAAATATCAATTGAAAAATTATCAATCGGAAAAAATTTGAGTTTGTTTAAGAGATATTTGCAAGTTTCAAAAAGATCCAAACTTAATTTGAAACTGAAAAAAATTTTGAAATATAAATACTAAATTTATATTTCTGAAGATTATGTAACAAAATTTTGAAGCTTTTCAAGGATCTCCAGAGTTTTAAGTCAAATAAATTGATTTCATAAGTTTTCTGGAAAAGTTTTAGATAATTTTTCATTTTGAAAAATTAATTGGAAGGGAATATTTAAAAAGATTTGAGAATGAATCATTTTTTTTTAAATCAATTTAAAAAGAATAATTGATAAGACTTCCCACATTTTGAAAAAAGAATCTGGCTGATTTTATAGCAATATAGTTAATTTTGCAGGATTTTCAAAAAATTTTGGGTAAAACTCGAGTTGAAAGATAATAAAATTATCATTAGATTCAAGGAATATTCAAACACATTATTTTCAAACAAACTTTTATAATTTTGAAGATATATACATTTTTCTATTAATTCTTCAATTCATAGCATTGAAAATGATAGCGAGGATTTCTATTTTTTTTTCAATTTTGTAACAGTACAATCAGAGTACAATGTACAAAAGTTGAAAAATTGTAATTTTGCGGTTTAACGGATTCTAATTAAAAAATTTGCAATTGAAAGTGTTAAAAGCGGGTTTAATGTCGATGATCGTGATCAATTATTTCTTAATTGTTCAATTTTTATTTGCTGACAAAAATTCGTTTTTTTTTTTAGTTAGGATGACAGATATTGAGAATTTTGCAAGGACATAATTTTAAATATCCCCACTACTGCCACGCAAAGCAAAGCATTTCTATTTTCTTTCTCTCCCGAAAATCCCGGAAATGTTACAGTGATTGTAGTTAAAAATCTGATTGGCTGTTCAACACTTGAAGTTGATTTTTATCCTAAATTTTAAATTTAAAAATTTTTTTTGTTTTAAAGATATTCTAAGTGTACAATCAAGCTTAAAATTATTCAAACATAAGTTATAATTCTTTATTTAAATGTATTGATTTGCATATTGGTGCTTTTTTTTGCTTTAGGCCTATAATTATGTTTAGCTAGTATTTTTTTCCTTAAAGAATTTGCTAAATAATATTTAGGAAAAACCGGACGAATACGAACGTGAGGAACCTTTTTGGGAATAGAAAGAACTTTTGGTTTCCTGAATGAAATGAAAATCATGACTTCGCACTGAAAAAACAATACAAATAACAAAATTAATCTCATAAAAATAAAAATATTACACATAATCTATGTAGGTGCGCTTGTTGCTGGAAATTCGTATTAAAAAAAAATGTTTCAATATAACCTTGAAATTACTAAAATTTTAGGTTGTTAGTTTTTTTTTCAATGGAAATTTCCATTTTGAAACAAAAACCATCATCAAGATTCCCAATGTTTTCCAAACAAACGTGTTTAGATTTTAAAGATAAATTTTTCTTCTATAATTAGCGTTTTTCGGTTTTTTTAGCTTTTTTTAAAGTCAAAATTTTACATTTCTAGAATGGTTTAATTTTCAGTTGAATAAATTATTTCTAAACAGAAAAAAAAGATTCTTCATGAAATAGTTGCATTTGTATCTAAAGTAGAATTTTCATCCAAGGCCTTAATTTTGAACCAAGAAGATTAGTTTGCTGCCAAAAAAGAGAATGTCTAAATTTCATCTAGATAATTTCAATTATCAAATAAAGACATTACTTTGATGCACTACACATTTTTGACGGGTTACATTATTCAAAAAGTTGTTATAGTGGTACATCAAATAGAAACCATTTTTTTGGTTTCGTGCGGGTAGATATTGTTGCTTCAGCCGCACGTTGGGCGCCAAAAATTTGACACACCAACAAACGAATTAGGAATTGAGAACGACTGATTGAATCATTCGAAAATCGTAAATCAAATTTGAACTACCGCTAGCATTTCATCAATCGCATTTCAATAAGCAACACCCAATTTTGCTTTAAAAAGTATATTTGTTACCAGCGGTCTACGAAAAGATTAAAATCGAGTTGATAATAAATCACACACAAATAAAAAAAAAACAAAAGATACTACTAACACGAACACTCATCAATCCTCGAGATTTTCTACTTGGTCCTTGAGGATCCTACGCATGCTCGCAGGTAGAAGCAGTATACGAGTTCATACTCACAACTCCATACCCAAACTCATCAATAGGCCATCAATGGGCAGAAGTATCCCCGGCTTCATCCCCGAAGAGGTTGCGGAAAACCTTGTCGATCGGGGAAGGTCGAACCACCACCGATTTGAGTCGTCGGGGGTTTCGTTGGCTTGACAGATGCTGGTGGACTCTTGAGGGGTTGTGAAGGGTTGACCCAGGAGGCTTGGATAATCCTTTAAACACCTGGGATAGGATCCGCCTTTTTCCCTGCGAGCACTTTCCAGGAGATCTCAACTTCTGTTTTCCATGATTTTTCTTCGTGAGTGTGGGTCGTGACCTCCTTCTGAATGCCGGTTTTCCTGGAGAAGACTTTGAGGGAGGGCGAAGCCTTTTCTGCTCGGGTTAGGTAACGCTGTCCCGAAACATCGAGAACGGTGACCTGGCCCGCTGAGGGAGGTTCAACCTTGTTGATGATGGGAGAATTTCTCGAAGGTAAAAAGTTGAGGGGTGAAGCCCTCAGGATGAGGATGTCTTTCTCTTTACCAGATTGTGGCTGCTTTGGTATATCATGATTCTCCGGGGCTACGGCCTGAGAAGCTAGGTCGTCAACCACGGGAATGGCTTCATCCGAAATATTTTCCGGGGCAGGAGAGGCGAGGCTAGGAATGGATGTAGACGGTTCCAGGATACTGGTAACGGCACCCGTGGGGGTTTCTCGCGTCTTTTTTTTGGGGGCAATGGTACGTATTTCCAGAGGTTAGCCAACCGCTCAGCTAGGGCTCGTCTCCGCTGCTCCACCATTACTCTAGGGAGAAAAAACAAAAATGGGGGGTGGGGGATAAAGCCGGACCTGCCTCTGACCTTCCACTATATGCTTCTCTTATTTTCTTTCTTCCCGTGCGACTAGACCCTCTCGTGAGAGAGAGAGAGAGAGAGAGGTGCTAAGGTAAATAAGTTACTGGCTTATTCAATAATCAGTGATTATTGGGTTCAATCGCACAGTGGCCCCTCTCGGGAGAGAGAGTTCGGTGCTAAGTTAAGTAAGGTTACTGCCTGATTCAATAATCGGGGATTATCGGAATGAATCGCGTACTGGTCCCTCTCTTGAGAGAGAGACCGGTGACAAATTAAAGAGCTATTTGTTGTTTTATTAATTCCCAATCAATAAACTAAGAACGCGAACTGGCCCCTCTCTTGAGAGAGAGAGAGACAGGTGCCAAGTTCAAGAGCTATTAGTTGTTTTAATAATTCCCAATCGATAAAGTAAGAACGCGTACTGGCCCCTCTCGTGAGAGAGAGACCGGTGCTAAGTTAAGTAAGGTTACTCTCCGATTGAAGAATCCGAGATTATTGGAATAAATCGCGTACTGGCCCCTCTCGTGAGGGAGAGACAGGTGCTAAGTTTAAAGGGGTTTTAGTTGTATCAATGATTTCCAATTAACGAACTAAGAACGCGTACGTAAGTAAGGTTACTCATTTGGGAAAAAGACCGTGGTTTATCCTGACACTTACAGGCACTCCCGGATCCGGAATATCCAGTTCCATTTTTCTGAGGTTCCGTCAACGGGCTGCAAGCGTCTTTGCATTGCACAGGTAACAAAGAAAACGTGTAACGACTGAAGAAAAGCGGTGTACACTACGACGTCTGGAGGGAGTTTGTTCTTGCAGCGTGCAGCCCTTTGGCATGCACGCAATTTGGCGAAGACGGGGAACAGCGCTGGCCCTTGCTAAGCGACGACCGGTATGGAACTGAACTGACGCGATCCGCGACTGGACTCGTTGACGAGCCTCTCTCATTTAGTGCGCTCGTAGCGCTGCGCGTGGAGGGGAAAGGTACCAGTGGCACCGGCGTGAACCGTTTGAAACGCGAAACATCCTCAAACGTCAATTCTGAAGAAAAGTAAACAGATTCCTGCTCCCACGGGAATACCATTTCGTGGAAATAGTATTCCGCTGGGGAAAAAACTGGCATCAATTCTACTTGGTCTTCGGATGCCGTCTCGACAACGTCTACGGCCTCAAACATATGTGAAAGATAAAGCAAAAAATTAAGTTTTTATTAGGAAGTCGTAGCTCAACTTACATAGTAGTGTGATCTGGTTGATAACTAGCTTAATTACCTTGCAGTAGCTGAAAATAAAGATAATGGACAAAATCCTCACATGGCCGACGGTTAATCCAGAGAAATCAGGTTTTCGACTCAATTTACGAACTATCGAATTATGCATATATATCTTGCACGAATGATATTAGCTTACTGCGGCAAGTCTCGTTTCGGACAGGACTTCCGGTTTTACTAAACCATGAAGTTAGAAAAATCATCCATATTTACACATACCCCGTAAAAATGTGGTTTTCAAGGTGCGGCAATTCTTGTATCCGACATGACTTCCGGTTGTACCAATTATGCGGACTTAACGTAAATAAAGGGTGAAACTCATAATTACACTTAGAAATAAATTAAGGGACGAAAAGCTCGCAAAGAGACTCACAAAAACTGGAGGACGAAAATTCCGCGACGGAGCCTGAATGTCTCTCAAGCTGACTTAACCTAAGCGATTAACAAACAAAACAAAAAAAACTGAATATATACGAAAAACTTCTTGCACTAAAACTAACTTACTACCCATTTACATCGCCAGTTTCATCCACTCTCTTTGACTCAGTGAGTCATTCTACGTCCCGTGAGGCCTCTGATGTCATCGTGGTCGAAGATGGTAGTGTCTGCCATCTGGTTCCAGCACTTCCATGGGCGTGGTGGTTGCTTTGCCGGGGCGACCACGTTTCCTGCGTGATGGCTTGGCTTCTTCGAACTCTTCCGGTTCGAGTCGATTCACTCCTTGCTTGAAGTGACGGTTGTTTTGTGTGGCTTCTGGTGAAACAACTGGGTCCAATACATTGGCCTCGGATTTTTCAATTGTTTCCTCCAGCCTCTTCCGAGTAGCACCAGTTTCCTTAGGGTTTGAAAAAGTATATGAGCTGGGCTCATGTACCCGAGGTAGGTCGGGCAGAGGGAGCTCAACGCGTCAGTTTGATCTTGACAGACAGTTTGATCTTGATGTTGGAGAGGGTTATGACCTTTCGTGGTCCTACAATTAGACGGGGGGACTTCAGGTGAAGTAGTCGGGTCAAAGACATTGACCGCTGGATTGAGATTTGATCAATTCAGACTCTCGTAGGCAGTGACGAGGTCCACGGGGTCTGACAAGGTCTGTGAGCTGTGCTCAGGTGCCCGAGGTAAGTTGGGCGGTTGTGGCTCAATGCGTGAGCCGTTTGATGCGTGACCAGAACTGTTAGGGACAGCTTTGCCTTGGCGATTACGAAGGTTAAGACCTTCCGAGGTAGGTCCTATGTGTGGACTGGTTCTTCTTTGATGGGTTTCGACCGGACGATTGAGCCAGGTCAAACGGATGCTGGCCGGAGATCTCCTCCCGGTAGGGGCCGTTTTCATGGGGTGCTGGATCAGCTTTTGGTGGGTGGGGCGTGTGCCCGGTTTGCCACTGGTTGCGGACTTTTGGTTGGTGGGGCGTGTGCCCGAGTTGCAATTGCTGTAGGCTTCTGCTTGTCGGGGTTTGAACCTGGTTTGCCACTGGTTGCGCACTTTTGGTAGGTGGTATGTGTGCCCGAGTTGCCACTACTGTGGGCTTTTTGTTGTTGGGGTGTGAACCTGGTTTGCCACTAACCGCGGACTTTTGGTTGTTGAGGCGTGTGCCCCGGTGTGCCACTAGTTGCAGAAGTTTGGTTGGTGGAGCATGTGCCCGAGTTGCCACTGGTTGCGGACTTTCGGTTGGTGAGGCGTGTGCCCCGGTTTGCCACTGGTTGCGGACTTTTGGTCGGTGGGGCGTGTGTCAAAGTTGCCACTGCTGTGGACTTTTGGTTGTCGGGGGTTGAACCCGGTTTGCGACTGGTTGCTGAACTTTTGTTGGTGGGGCGGGTGCCCCAGTTTACCACTGGTTGCAGACTTTTGGTTGGTGGACCGTGTGCCCGAGTTGCCACTGGTTTCGGACTTTTGTTTGGTGGGGCGTGTGCTCCGGTTTGCCACTGGTTGAACACTTTTGGTTGGTGGAGCGTGTGCCCGAGTCGCCACTGGTTGTGGACTTTTTGTTGGTGGGGCTTTTGCCAAAGTTGCCACTGCTGTGGACTTTTGGTTTTCGGGGGTTGAACCCAGTTTGCCACTGGTTGCAGAACTTTGGTTGTTGGGACAAGTGCCCCGGTTTGCCACTGGTTGCAGACTTTTGGTTGGTGGGGCGTGTGCCCGAGTTGTCAGATTGAACATGTGCTTGTTGAAGATTTCTTTTGTGTACCGTGACTACACGTTCGTCTAGTTCAATTGGATAGGCCGCTTCCCCTAGATAATTTTTGATAGGGAGGCTCCGTTTTCACGGGGTTTTTAGGTTGACGTTGCTCCAACGACCCTGGTTCGCGAACCGTCATGGTTGGTACTCTTAGTTAGGCACGCTGAGGTCGAACATACTGAGGCCAGGGCATATTGGGGCTGAACTTGAGGTTGTCGGATATTGAGTTGCTTCACTGGTAGACTTTGCTAAACACTTACTCCTGGACTCGCAGGTTGATTTCCCACTGGATTTCCCAGGAGATCTGCAGCTGGCAGTTTGTGGGTGGATTCGCAGCTGGATTTGCGGCTGGAATAAGATCGATTCTCCATGCTGCCCTGGTCACCTCATATGGCACATATTCCGGGTACGAAAACGTCAGGCGCCACCGGGTGTTTATTCACACCCCCGGAAGTGGAATGTGATGAATTTATTGCGACAACCCGATTTGTGAAATTTCTCTGAATCGGAGTGCGGGAAGTCATTGATAAATGAAAGGAACTGTAGTTGTATGTGGCTAGTCAGTCCGAGGTTCGTAGTATTCTCCAATACCAAACGTTTTCTTTTTTCGTAGAAGTTTTTTTTGTGGTACATCAAATAGAAACCATTTGTTGCTGGTTTCGTGCGAGGAGATATTGTTGCTTCGGCCTCACGTTGGGGGCCAAAAATTTGATTCACTACAAATTTTTGACAGTTTGAATTATTCTCAAGTGGTTGTTGTAGTGGTACATCAAATAACAACCTACATTAGGTTGATTTTAGGGGGCAGAGAGATCTCTCCGAAGTGGTCTTCAAATTGAGTATGGGGGGGAGGTAAAGTCGGACCCGCCACTCGATTTCCCCCATATGTTTCTTTTATTTAATTACTCTTCGTTCGACAGGACCCTCTCGTGAGAGAAAGAGCGGTGCTAAGGTAAAGGGTTTTTTGTTTTTATAATTCAAAAACAATATTTGTTACTCAGTCAGGGGAAAGAAAGTGGTTTATCCGGTCACTTGCAAACGGTCCTGGCTCCAGGCGGGTTCACCTTTATGTCTAAGGGTCCGTAAACCTGCGGAAGGAATAATCAGGGCCGAACCAAGGTAGAAACCACAAAGATTCCTCTTTGTAATTAAAGTCCTCGTTCATTCATACAACTTATTCGCTTCTGAAACAAAAAGCCCGATGATCGTACATATATATTAATCATTATTATTATATTCACCAATAGAATTGAAGATGATCACCAAAGTGACGAACAGAATAGAAGCAATCTTCATTGTTTCCAAGTAGAGGAGAATGTGAACATAGTCTACCAGGCCGTGTATACAATAGTTGTTATCATATACCAAGGGCATTATACTTGTTCTGCTATATTTGTATTTTAGAAGTCGTTTACAAGAAAAAACATGATTTTATATATTCGCTAAAATTGATGTCGCAGCTCATACTTATCTTGCAAGAATTAGAATGACGCATAGCATTTTTGCGTATTATCATACAATTAAGCAATTTCCCTTTCGGGGTAGGCGTGACTCGCTTGGTTGGAAAATATTAGTGTTCATTTTAGCTTCACAAGGTTGTTATGTGAGGTTCCCCACTCGGGCCCATTAGCATCCAAGGTCTTTTGTTTCAGGCGTCATTCACTTTACTCACATTCCTTTTATAAACTATTTCTCGCCACACTATTCTGTCCCAGCATACTTTTCCAGCTTCCTTCGCGTCCATGCTTTTTTTTCATGCAAGCTCTCCTGTTTCTTTGTCTTCTTACGTCTTTACGGATTAGGACCTCATTCACACATTCTAACGATTCTTTCCGCGCTCTACCTCTGGGAATACTCCCGTTTACTTCACCTTTATACAATGGTATTGTTACACGGTCATCTTTCATTCTTTCAACATGTCTGAACCATCTTAACTGACTTATTTTCCATGTGTCAACTACTGTCTCTTTTGCACCACATTCTTCGAGGATTTCCTCGTTTGTCAATTTGTTTATCAGTTTTTTCCCGCAAATTGTGCGAAGATGTGTCATGCCAATCGAGCTAATTTCACTCTTATCCTTTTCTTGACAGGTCCATGAATCGCTACCGTATAGCACAGTCGGTACAAGCATATAATTACGTATTGCCATTTTACCTTTTTTTGATATATTTTTACTTCTGAGAATGGATCCTGCTCTATTGATAACCTTCTGACCCACGTTTATGCGCCTATCTAACTTCCCATCTATCTTCCCGTCGCTAGTGAATAGGCTACTTAGACATAACGCATCCTTCTTTCGCGCCTTACATAATATCGAACCAAACGCTCAGTTTCCATTAACCCTGACACTTGCTTTACTACCTGTATATATTGTTTTTATTGCTTGTAGGAGCCATCCATTGACTCCGTACTCTTTGAGGACTTCGCAAAGTTTACCACTATCCACCTTGTCAAATGCTTTTTCTAGGTCAACAAACGCACAAAAAACATTGTTTCCTACTTTTAAACTTTTTTCTGTGATCTGTCTTAAGCTAAATATTTGATCCGTACATGATGTTCCTGGCATAAATCCACTTTGCACTTTCCATATCCTTTCCTTCGTTATTTTCATTACTGTGCGGATAAGTATTTTTGAGTATATTTTACTTACGGTACTTAGTGAGCTGATACCTCTGTAATTACTGCAGTTGCTTTTATCGTCCTTTCTTTTGTATATTGGTACGATAATCGCTTTTCTCCAATCGTCTGGGACTTCCCCCATCTCGATACATAAACTTATCAATTCGTACAGCCTGTGAAGTATGTACTTGCTACCGTATTCAATCATTTCAGCGCTAATACTGTCTACGCCAGCAGCCCTACCGTTTTTTTAGTTCTTAATTATATCTCTAACTTCAGTGACACAGACTTGCTCAATTGGGTTTTCTGATGCATTATATTCTATGTCGCAGTTTTGTTGTCTTATAGCTTCACCTCCTAATAATTCTTTAAAAGAGTCTACCAGGCTACCGGGCGCATCCCCGGCTTGCGGATAGGGGGCTCTGTACCGAGGGTTTCTACTGAATACGGTTACACTACTCAATAAGCAGTCGCGGATAATGGTCCAGGGATGGTCTTGAAGGAAAAACCCCCAAGTCAAGGCGTTAACAACCGTGCCGAAGACCGAATGGCACCAAGGTATGGTGTCGTGAACAGTGTCTCTAGGATAACAGGTCGCCTCCTAAAGTATACAGACCTTACCGCCGCATGCGGGTCTCTGCGGGGGTGGACCTTCACTTCCCTAGCTACTCGTGGGAACAACATGGCGTATAATTTAAACTTAAACCGAAGCGTTTGTGAGGAGCTGAGCGGTCCGTTGGACGTGTCGGAGGTTAAATATCTAGGAATACTCCTAGATAGCAAACTGAACTGAATTGTGAATCATCAGACAAAATTAAGTTTAGACAAAGTTAGTTTTTTGAGTTGTATTTTTGGTCCTGCTGCTTGCCCGAATGTCTCGTTATCTGAAGAACCGCACCAATGTAATTTTTCTTAGTAGGATGGTGAGATCTTTAGTGATGAGAAGGGTAGTTTGGAAAATAAATCACTTCAATGTATATTGATTATTTATATTAAACTTGAACGTAATCAACATAATAAATACAGTAATACTTTATTAATATTTAAGCCGAGAAAACTACAATAACTGAAACGAGCATCAGCAACAACAACATTTTTAATTGTATATGCCTTTCAAGAAACGTTGTGAATTCTATTTTAAACTCAATTTGAAATTTCACTTTCCAGCCTTTAACATTCAAAATTCAGATCTTTTAAAACGTAATGATTTAGAATTAAATGAAAAAAGCAAATTAGATAAGTAGATAAGTAATTTTATAAACAAATTAAGTGAACAATTTATCGAATACCGGAACATGATATGAAAAAGTTTGTTGTGAAAGCTACTTTTAGTTAATCTCAATGTGACTCTTCGCTTCGAAAATGCATACAAAATCAGTAGGTAGAAAGCCAATGTCAAAATAAAATAATGGAAAACCAGAATCATCTTTGCAAACCATCTTCATTGCCAACCATTTGGATTTGAGTTCAAGAAGCTTTCTTCTTGATCAGTAAGTTTCCTAGTATTGTGTGGAGCCTCCATGCTAATTGTACCCATACCCTCAGCACCATCTTCTTCTACATATATTCTACTGAGTGTAATACTATCGGTATAAATTCCGAAGATTTCACCTGCCGGGTTCTTTTGTACCTGATACAGCTTGCCTACTTGGAACTGTTGACGCACCCGTCTAGTCAGCGGTCTACCCAGGATTCTCATCATAAAGTGGCCATGTTGTCCTCGCCCCATGGTCATTTTAACGTAGTAGTAAAGATTTTTATTAGGAGGAATAGTGAAGCTGCTTGGTCGAAGACGTCTCAGAGTTTCAGGAGGTTCATTGCGATTTTTAACCTGCGAACTCAATCCTGTAAGAGAGAATAAAAATCTATGAATTTTACGACATTCGTTTAATTTACAGTATCTAGGTGATTCTCCCGAGATTATCATTTTACGGGGGGCAAGGTTTAGAAGAAAAATATTTTTAATTCAATTTATTCAGAAAAAAGATCTTCTTATTTCGCTTCGCTGGGGCTCGTTGACCTGGCTACCAAATAATTGATTTTCCAACTTATAGCAAAAAAATTTTACAACCAATCACAACCAAACAACTGATTTCCCTATGAATCCTATGTTTTCATCTACAACAATAGAATCCGTGAAACCTTCAATTATCTGCAATGAGGTCGCAAAGTGTTATAATTGCAAATCTTCGTACAATCAAAATCATGAAAGCAAAACAAGATTTAGTACCCAAAAAATCTAAGAATAAATATGAACTGGACTTCGAGAAATTTGATAAATGGATTGACAGTGTTCCTCAAGCCTGCAAAAGTGGTCCAAAAATTGATCCAAAATCGGCTAACGCAGAAAGTTTCTACATCGTCTGTTGATGAAAAAAAATGTCAACCTGAAAATCCTAAGTGATCGGGTTCGCAAGTTATGGACGCTTTTGTGTTTATGCTATGCGCATTCATGGTTAGCAAAGTAGAGCATTTGAGTATATACGTGTAATCCGTTTTTTTTTACTCCGAGTCGAAGAAATTGAGTGTGTATTTATTATTCATTGTTGACATTGTTATTTTTTATTCGGAAATCAATTGATAATTTAGTCTGGCAACATGATTTTTCTATCTTGCTAAAAAAACTCTTTGATTGTAAAATGGAATGAAACTATCTTGAAAATCATGATTTCGAGGACAAATTTATTGAAACCACATTTAGCGTGACCCAGGATCAACGGCGAGGACGTAGTGGTTAACTGATCCCTTTCTTTTTTTTGTCGTTTTTTTTTTATAATTTTTTTTGTCGTTTTTAAAAAATTTTTTTTCAAATAAATTTGAGAAAGTGATAAGAGTATTGTTTGTTTCAATAATGATGGCATCCTTAGAGTTAATAGTTAAAGATGTAGCGATGAAAATTCAACAACAGCTTTCAGTAAATTTGTTATATAAGTGTCACGATGATAGCCTTTAACTTTATAACGTTCCCAAAACTTCAAGAAATCACGATGAAGTGACTCAACAGCAGTAATCAAATTTAAATCAATATTGGCCCGTTTACTACTTTCATCGAGATTAAATTCTACATTGTTTTTTATAACATGTGTTGCAATTTGTTGTTGAATTTTGTCAGGTATTTTTTCAATCAATTTAATCATATTATCCCTAAGATTTCTACAAACATGAGCTTTACCTCTGCTAATTTCTTGAAAGCACTTAGTACAATATTTGATTGAATCAACAGAAGAATCTCTACCTTCATCCAATAAAGGCTGCTCTGATTTTTGTGATTCATAGAATCGAGTAGAAAGGTCAATTTCCTTATTTATATCCCTGAAATTACCTCTGCCTTTCTCAACTTTTACGTGTCCTTTAGACTGAGCAGTCATACATATGTAGCAATCACAAGCGTTATTCAAACAAGTCTGTTTTGCTATTACGAACTCTTTATAATTAGGCATAGACGGTATTTGACGATTGAAAATTTCTTTTTCAGTATCAAGCAGTGTCAAATAGCAAGACCTACATATGCTCAGAGGATATTTTTCATCATTTAAATCGAAATCCACAGATACAAACTTTTTTATAAGTTTTTCAGTAGCTTTATTTATTAAAAATTTTTCTGGCTTTATTTTACCAAAAATTATTTTTCTTCCACATGTACCACATACTTTTCGTCTATTCTCAGAATGAGAACACCGAGGAGGCATTATGAAAACCTAAGTTTAAAAAATGCAACTCGAAGAGGTTTGATGGATTTTCCTCTGGCGTATATCGACGCCTCCATTCAATATGAGTCTATCTGCTGACAGCGCCGTGTATGAGACTATGCGCTGCGTATAAGCATGGGGAATAGTCTCATACAGAGCGCTGTCAGCACATAGACTCATATTTAATGGAGGCGTCGATATGTTACTTTGATATAGATTTTCCTATAGTGGGTCCAGAGACAGTGTGGCAACCTAGTTACAACTCGCTGATTGGCTCAGTTTTTCATACATATACTATAGATAAATAGTATATATATATATATATACTACATTATTGATAATCTCAACCTAAAATGGCGGCATCCGGCCTTAGATAGAATGGTGGCATCGGGCTAGGTTGCCACATGGAATAACTGAAATATTCCTTTGTTTATAACGCCATTACATCAATATATCAATGAATTTTCGAATGAAAAAAACAATATTAACAATAAATAATACATACACGCTCATTTTCTTCGACTCGAAGTTTAAAAAACGGATTACACGTATATACTCAAATGCTCTATTTTGCTAACCATGAATGCGCATAGCATAAACACGAAAGCGTTCATAACTTGCGAACCCGATCACTTAGGATTTTCAGGTTGACATTTTTTTCATCTACAAACAATGTAGAAACTTTCTGCGTTAGCCGATTTTGGATCCACTTTTGCAGGCTTGGGGAACACTGTGTGGAGAAAACAAAAAAAAACAGAAGAATGTTCGGACAGTAATCATTATTATCTAAAAAAAATGTCATAGGCTCCACAGGCTCATAACATGGTGGTTTCGAATAAAATATCTTGCATCACTTGTATTGTGATGTATGTCTCTAATCTCTCCTGTTACCAATTATTTAAAAATGATGAGATTTCAGTAAACCATATTATTTTACTCACCAATATAATCAAAGATGATCACCAAAGTGACGACCAAAGTATAGGCGATCTTCATTGTTTTGAGGTAGAGGAGAATCTGAGCACACTATACCAGGCTATATTTACTGTAGTCGTTATCACATAGATCATAGGCATCAAACTTGCCCTTCTGAGATATTTGTATTTCAAAAATCGGTGACAAGGAAAAAAATTGTTTACCAAATTCATTAAAATTAATGTCGCAGCTTAAACTTATGTGGCAAGAATTAGAATGACGCATATCATTCCTTCGTAGATTTGATAAAATCTTTTAGAAAGCAAAGCAATTTATAATTTCTAGATGTCAAGATTGTTAAGATTTCAAGAGTTTTCTATAGACTACAAAGAATTTTGAAGCATTTCATAATTTTTTTATAGAATTTTCTATATTACAAGAGGTTCTTATTATTTTTAAGATGTTGAAGAATCCAAAAGTATTTCCACAGATTTGAAAGGATTTTATGCGATTTTATATAAGATTTAATGTGATCTGATGAAATTTGTGCTGCATGTACTTTTTGAATTTTCAAAATTGTTTTTGGTATTATCACAGTATGAAATTCATATCCATCCTGAATACATATACTGCTCTCGTGAATCCATATTTTTATACTCTTCTGGGTCACCCTTAATTAAAAAAAATATTCTATTTTTTTACATGAAAAAGTGAAGAAGACGGCTAAAACTATAAAATGTGACCATCTTTCGTAGTTATGAAAAATATTAAATATTTACTATCGCGCGACAAACATTATTATCAGGAAGTGTTTCCACCGCACGTTTAAAAATTGCGTAAAAGCGGCTTAACAGTTTGCCTACCTATACAATTATATTGTGTTAAGATAAAATTCTGGAAAATTCGTGTCTGTGTACTATTTTCCTCATACTCGTAAAATAATTTGAGACCCAGAAATTATCATTAATGATACACTTGTCTAAGAAACGAATTCTTATACTTCTTTCTTGAATTTTAAATTTTTCATTATATAAATTATATGAACCAATAATACTAACATTATTTGTTTAATGTACTATATTTGAAATTTTGAATTTGAGGTTCGCATTATTTGTTATCATTGCTCACAGTTTCATAATTTTTTGAAATAATGTATAGACTTATATTTACATTATATATTTATACTCCTATCCTAGCATGACCGTGACGTCATGCTACAAAATTCACTACTTCGCGAAATATTTTCGTCGTTTTTTGATTCTATTATATTGATTTTTAGTTGGCACATTGTACTATTTCAAGAAAATGTTATATATGTTCTATTAATCATTTAAAAACTTTTTGTATTATATAAATGAACTCCTGCATTAAATTTGCAGAACGTTACTTAATATTTTGTTCACTTTGGTTTCATGCCATTCTGCGAACATTTAAAAAAGAAAATTAAAATAATCCATCCACCACTTTTTAAGAAAAGACAATTTTCGGTCTAAACTGATTCAAAATGCAATAAATTTTAAGAAGCACCCTGGCGGAAATATTTTTTGGAAGAAAGTATAAAATTTTTACAACTGTAATTTTTTGCTAAACAATGTGCTTTTTTGTGATAATAAAATTATCATTATATTCAAAGAATATACAAACAAAATTTTTTTCAAACAAATTTTTATAATTTTGAAGATATATAAATTTTTCGATTAATTCTTCAATTCATAGAAGTGAAAATGATAGCGTGGGTTTCTATATATTTTTTTCAATTTTCTAACTGTACAATCAGAGTACAAGGCAAAAAATTAAAAAAATTTTAATTTTGCGGTTTAACGGATTCTAACTAAAGATTTTTCAATTCAACAGTGTTAAAAGCTTCTGTTTTATACGCGTAAATTATTAAGCGTTTGAATTACCATTTTTTTAAGCTTTTATTTTATGAGTTTGAAATTCGAATGTATTCAACTTTTTGTGTTTTAATTTGTGGTTCAGTTTTTGTAACTTTAAATTTAAAAAAAATTATCTTCAGGAGATCGAATCTTTCAATTTCAATGATCGTGATCAATGCTTCCCTAATTGTTCAATTTTTATTTGCTGACAAAAATTTGTTATTTCTCGACCTAGGATGATAAATATTGAGAACATTGCAATGACATAATTTTCAATATCCCCACTACTGCTACGCGAAGAAAAGCCTTTATATTCTTTTTCTCTCCCGGAATTTGCGAAAATGTCACAAAGTCAAAATTTTACATTTTTAAAATATTTTAATTTTCAGTTGAAGAAATTATTTTTTAAGAGAAAAAAATAGATTCTTCATGAAATAGCTGAATTTGTATTTAAAATAGAATTTTTAAGCAAAGCCTTAATTTTGAACCAAGAAGATTATTTTTCTGTCAAAAAAGAGAATGGCTCAATTTTATCGAGATAATTTCAATTTTCAGATAAATATATTACTTTGCAAACTAAAGTTAAAAATCATTATTAACAAAAATAATTATTTTTTCACAAAATAGTTCAACTTTCAACCAAAGAGATTATTAATTAAAAAGTATTATGAATCTTCAAGAAAAAAATCAATTTAAAACAAAGTAGTTAGACTTAGGACCAAGTAGTAGAATATGCAACCATAACTTTAATTTTGAATCAAGAAGATTCATTTTCTACCAAAAAAAACGACGTTTCAACAAAATACTTGATTTTTCATCTGAGAAGTGGAATTTCAAACTTGTTCAATGTTCAACTAAAGCGATGAATATTTAAATAAAATGATAAATCTTCAACCGAAAAGATAAGAATTCCAAAAAAGTAGTTCAACTTATAATAAAGTAGTAGAATTATCCAAGATAATTAGTTTTTTAACAATGAAAAAAAATTTCAAACAAGTAGCTTGATTTTCCACCGAAGAGTTAAATTTTAAACTTGAAAAGATAAGTTTACAACCAATAATGAAGTAGTTAGATAAATTAAGTTAAAAAAAAAACAAATGTTCATTCATATAATTAACATTTTCAAACAATTAAATTAATTTACAAACTAAAATGACAAATCATTGAGTATTTTCAATGTTAGATTCAACAGAGGTTTCTGTTCTAGAATCGTTGATAAGTTGATAATCTACTATATCAAAATTAATTTTTATTATGCGAAATTAAATTAAAACGCGAGAAATTAAGTTCTAAAAAATTCACTGCGAACTGGATTTGGACCAGCAACCAACTCATTACATGTGAGGTGCTCTACCAATTGAGCTATCGCAGTTCACCAATGAAAATTTCAGAACCTGTAATTCCTTGATTTCGATCGAAATTATTATTTTAGAGATGTTATTATTTGAAGGCCAGCTATCAATTCAATATTTGAAACTAAGTTTAACAAAGTTTCGGTTAGACTGGTTTAATATGACAGAAATCTTTTTGAAGGCCTAATACCAGTATTTTTGATGTTAGATTCAACGGAGGTCTCTGTTATAGAATCGTTGATAAGTAGATAATCTACTATATCAAAATTAATTTTTACTATGCGTAATTTATTCAAAACGCGAGAAAATAAGTTCTAAAAAATGCACTGTGAACTGGATTTGAACCAGCAACCAACTCATTATATGTGAGGTGCTCCACCAATTGAGCTATCGCAGTTCACCAGTGAAAATTTCAGAACTTGTAATTCCTTAATTTCGATCGAAATTATTATTTTAGAGATGTTATTATTTTAATACCAGTTATTAATTCAATATTTGAAACTAAGTTTAACAAAGTTACGGTTAGACTGGTTTAATATGACAGAAATCTTTTTGAAGGCCTAATACCAGTATTTTTGATGTTAGATTCAACAGAGGTCCCTGTTATAGAATCGTTGATGAGTAGATAATCTACTATATCAAAATTAATTTTAATTATGCGAAATTAAATTAGAACACGAGAAATTTAGTTCTAAAAGATTCACTGCGAACTGGATTTGAACCAGCAACCAACTCATTACATGTGAGGTGCTCTACCAATTGAGTTATCGCAGTTCACCAGTGAGAATTTTAGAACTTGTATTTCCTTAATTTCGATCGAAATTATTATTTTAGAGATGTTATTATTTTAAGGCCAGTTATTAATTCAATATTTGAAACTAAGTTTAACAAAGTTTCAGTTCGACTGGTTTAATATGATAGAAATCTTTTTGAAGGCCTAATACCAGTATTTTTGATGTTAGATTCAACAGTTATTGAATCTACTGTTACAGAATCGGTGATAAGTAAATAATCTACTTTATCAAAATTAATTTTTATTATGCGAAATTAAATCAAAACGCGAGAAATTAACTTCTAAAAAATGCACTGCGAACTGGATTTGAACCAGCAACCAACTCATTACATGTGAGGTGCTCTACCAATTGAGCTATCGCAGTTCACCAGTTAAAATTTCAGAACCTGTATTTACTTAATTTCGATCAAAATTATTACTTTAGAGATGTTATTATTTTAACGCCAGTTATTAATTCAATATTTGAAACAAAGTTTAACAAAGTTTTGGTTAGACTGGTTTAATATGATTGAAATCTTTTTGAAGGCCTAATACCAGTATTTTTGATGTTAGATTCAACAGTTATAGAATCTACTGTTACAGAATCGGTGATAAGTAGATAATCTACTATATCAAAATTAATTTTTATTATGCAAAATTAAATCAAAACGCGAGAAATTAAGTTCTAAAAAATGCACTGCGAACTAGATTTGAACCAGCAACCAACTCATTACATGTGAAGTGCTCTACCAATTGAGCTATTTCAGGGCGGTCAAGGTCATTCTTGAAGGAACTTTCAACAAGGAATTCAATGGTGACCTTCATTTTGATCTTGACCATGACCTTCACGGTCAGTTCAAGCTCAAATTGATTTTTTTAAATGGGAACCTCTATTTTTGACCCCGGGAACTGAGAGAGCGGAAAATTTTACGTCCAGATATGACCTTGAGTAATCCAAAATTTGACCTGGGAAGGTCATGGCAAGGTCAAACAACGTACAGTAGGATGACTCGACCAGCATTCATTTATGAAGAAAATGTTCAACGCAAGAGTTGTAGCATTTTATACTCCTGATCGATTGGTGACTTTGACCTTGTCTATGATCAGAACCTTCACGAGGACATTTTCTTCAAAAATGCATGCCAGTCGAGTCATCCTGCTGCACGTTGTTTGACCTTACCCTGACCTTTCCAGGTCAAATTTTCGATTTGTCAAGGTCATATCTGGACGTAAATTTTCCGCTCGCTCAGTTCCCGGGGTCAAAAATAGAGGTTCCCATTTAAAAAAATCAATTTGTCCTTGAATTGACCGTGAAGGTCATGGTAAAGATCAAAATAAAGGTCACCATTGAATTCCTTGTTGAAAGTTCCTTCGAGAATGACCTTGACCGCCCTGAAAAATATCTTACCTGAGGAAATATTCAGCCGTCCCGGGACTTTTTGGACACCCTGTATATATATATATATATATATCTTTCTGTTATAGAATCGTTGATAAGTAGATAATCTACTATATCAAAATTAATTTTCATCATGCGTTCTTTATGTTCTTTATTATGTTCTGAAATTTTCACTGGTGAACTGCGATAGCTCAATTGGTAGAGCACCTCACATGTAATGAGTTGGTTGCTGGTTCAAATTCAGTTCGCACTGAATTTTTTAGAACTTCATTTCTCGCCTTTTAAATTTAATTTCGCATAATAAAAATTAATTTTGATATAGTAAATTATATACTTATCAACGATTCTATAACAGAGACCTCTGTTGAATCTAACATTAAATATACCGGAAATGTCGTTATCCGAAGAACCGCACCAAAGTAATTTTTTTTATAAGGATGAAGAGATTTTAATTGATGAGAAGGGAAGTTTAAAAAATAAATCCATTTAACTAATATTCATTACTTATTTTGAACATGAAATTAATTAACATAATAAACACAGTGACAAAATATTAATATTACGAACGCTGCAAGTAGTTAGTTAATTATTCAGTTGGTGTTCAACACTCGACTGTCTCGTAATTGTGATTTTTAAATTTTTAATTATTACCGTCAAACGGGTAACTTTGGACATGTGGTGTAAATTCGGAAATTCCGTAACTGACAGTTTAAATTACTCAAGATGGGTGGTTTTAACAAGACTCTAGAACCATTTGAGGCTTGAACCAATTCCAGATTCTTGGAACAGTTTTGATTATTCATCCCATCATTTTAGGGAATTTAGGGATGTGAAAAGTTACCCCTCATGTCCAAGGTCACTTTTTTCAGTTAGTTCTAGAGTGTCTCTTCGGCTCGAAAATGTATAGAAAATTAATCGATAGAAAGCCAATCTTAAAATAAAATAATGAAAAACCAAAAACATCATTAACAACTAACTTCATGACCAACCAGATGGATATTCGAACAAACAGCGTCTTTCTTGTCTACTATGTTCCCTAGGATTGTGTGGTTCGTATATGTTAATTAACGACACATGACCTCCTTTTCTCAAAAATAATCTATGAAGATGATCATTGACATAAATTCCTAAGACTTGATTGTCAGCATTTTTTTGACATGAATATTCATGGCCTGCTTGTATACCATTAAGCCATTTCCCTTTCGGGGTAGGCGTGATACTACCCGATTCGGGTAGTGTTTCTAGGTTGATAACTTGTAGTAAATAACTACACGTGTGGGCTCACCACACCCACGATGTGCCAACAGCACTCAGTTTTCTCGAATGGTCACCCATCCAAGTGCTAACCGCGCCCAACGCTGCTTAACTTCAGTGATCTGACGAGAACTGGTTTTTTCAGCGTGGTATGGCTGTTGGTAATTGTATAATTAAAATAATTGTATAATTGTATAAAATCATTGCTATAATCAAATTCAGTTTCCGTTTCAGTTTCGACAGATACAGCGTAGTACATAATTATGTCTGCAGGAAACGTGAAGCTGCTTGGTCGAAGATAGTGCACGGCACGAGGAAGAGGTTGGCTGAAGCACCCACCCTGCGAACTCAATTCTGTAAGAGAAAATAAAAATTTATTAATTCAATTTCTGAATTTTAAATTAGAATAAAATCAAATTCAAAATCCCATTTAACGTCCAATACTCAAGTTAATGTATAGAATTCCTCAAAATGAAAACAAGAATCCAACGACCAAATTTGGACAACCGCTATAAAATGCTCCTATTGTAATTTGAAGAAAAAAAAAATTTCCTAAGGAAAAAAAAGAAGAACTTCCCTTTTCTTTGGACAAAAAATGAAAAAGAGGAAAGAAAAATGAGAGGGCAACCAACAAAATCCCCTGCCTTCTCTTTTTTTTTTATTTCTTTCGTGTTTTTTAGTTTTATAATTATCAAATCACAACAGAAAAACATTCATAATATTTAAAAATATTATAAAATAATAATAATATATAATATTATGAATGTTTTTGTGTTGTGATTTGATAATGATAAAACTAAAAAACACGAAAGAAATAAAAAAAAGAGAAGGAAGGGGATTTGGTTGGTTGCTTTCTCATTTTTCTTTCCTCTTTTTTATTTTTTGTCCAAGGAAAAGGGACATTCTTCCTTTTCTTTTTTTTTTCTTCGGAAATTTTTTTTTTCTTAGGGGCCATCTTTATTAAATTCAATATCCAGTTAAAAAAAATATATTTTTAACGAAAAAAACAAGAATTTTCAATAAATTTTATTCAACCAAAAATGACGAGTTTTTAACTCAATATGTGAATCCTCGACCAAAAAGATAAATTTTTAACAAAAAATAATAATTTGCTCACCAAAAGGAGGAATCTCAAACAAAATGCATGAATGTTCTATCAAATAATTAATTTTTCGACACGAATTTTTAACAAAAAATTTAAATTTTCAACCACGTAGTTGAATTCTCAACCAGAAAGGTGAATTACACACCAAGAAACTTATTATCTAAAAAATATAATATTTTGAGACAATAAATAAATTATCTACAAAACTCTTAAATTTTGAAATTGTTTACCAAATAATTAAATTTTCATTTGAAACAATAGTTGAATTTTTAAAGAAAATAGTTAAATTTTTAACAACGAATACGAATTTTCAAAAAAAAGCAAATTTTAAATCACATTATTTAATTTTCTACTAAATAGTTAAAATTTTTATCAAATAGTTCAATTTTCAGAATAAATACTTGAAATATAAAAAAAGTTGAATTTTCAACCAAAAATATGAATTATCTAAAAAAAGAGACATTTTAGATAAATTAATTAATTTTTTGAACCAATTTTTTCTTTTTGCAACTAAAAAATCGTTTACAATCAAAGCAATATAGTCTAAATTTTAGTTAAAAAATTAATTTAAAACCAAGAAAAAATATCATTTTCATCAAAAATATAATAAAATGTATTCAAAAATAAATCTTCTTGGTTGAAATTTCATCCTTTTTGGATAAAAATGCGACTGTTTGATTGAAATTTAATCTTTTTTAATTGAGGATTAAACTATTTTGTTAATCATTTTTTTTTTCAAGCTAAACTTCTTTTAAAAAAAATTATTTTTCTTCTGTAAAGTTTCAGCATTTTAGTGGAAAATTCATATTTTCAGGTTAAAAATTAAAATGTTTCTCAAAAAATTCGTTTTTTCTCGGCTTGAAAATGTAAAAGTATGGTAGAAAATTGAACTGTGTAATTGAAAATCAACTTTTTTGTTGAAAAATCATATTTTTGATTAAAAATTAAACACATGTCTTGATAATTTTCCTTTTGAGGTTGAATGATTAACTAATTGCTTTGAAGCTAATCTTTTTACAAAAATGATTTTTTTAAAGGTTTCACCATTTTAGTGGAAGGTTCATTCTTTTAAGTTGAAAATTGAATTGTTTTTTTGAAAATTCGTGTTTTTGACTTCAATATTCAACAGTTTGGTAGAAAATTAAACTGTGTGATTGAGAATTAACTTTTTCTTCAAAATTCATATTTTTATTTGAAAATTCAACAAATTGATTATTGAAGTATTTTCTTGAAAATTTGTCTTTTTGGAAGAACATTAATCTCTTTGGTCGACAACTAATCTTTTTGGTGAAAAATTCAACTATTCGGTAAAAAATACATCTTTTTCAGTTGAAAATTTGAGTTTTCTTGATTAAAAATTAATACTTCTATCCGAAAATTCACCTATTCCTTTTTTGGTTTAAAATTTATTGTTCATTCGTTAAGAAATTAATTGTTTAGTAGAAAAGTCATGTATTTTGTTTGAAATTTGTCTCTTTAGTAAGAAAATTAGCCTTCTTGTTAAAAATTAATTTTTTTGTGTGAGGATTGACCAATTGGATTAAAAATCCATCTTTTTTTGTTTGATTTGACCTGTTGAAAATTTGTTATTTCTTTATTATTAAAAATTAATTTGTTACACTGAGAAATTATCGATTCCATTTCTGGTAAAAAAATATCTTTTCTAATTGATAATTCAACTATTTGGTTCAAAAATCGTCTTTCTGAATTTAATATTCAATATCATTGTTGAAGGTTGAGGATTCAACTATTTTGTCGAAAATTCGTTTTTGTAACCTTAAATTCAACTTGTTGCAAATTCGTATTTCGTTAGAAAATTGGTCTTTCGTGTTGATTAGAAATTTTTGGAATCCTTCATATATGACCAACAGCCATACCACGCTGAAAAAACCAGTTCTCGTCAGATCACTGAAGTTAAGCAGCGTTGGGCGCGGTTAGTACTTGGATGGGTGACCATTCGAGAAAACTGAGTGCTGTTGGCATATCGTGGGTGTGGTGAGCCCACACTTGTAGTTATTTTACTACAAGCTATCCACCTAGAAACACTACCCGAATCGGGTAGTGTCACGCCTACCCTGAAAGGGAAATGGCTTAATGGTATACTTACTTACTTAACTTAAAAATATTGAAACTTCTTTTTAATTATTATTTCTTTATTTAAACCAAATATTTATAATATTAACTATTTAACAATTTTTTGTTCTAAATGGAAAATCAAAATAAAAATAAAAAAGTTTAACAGAAAAACGAGATAATGCAACATTTTCGACATTCTTGAAAGAATGAGGAAGCAGCATTGTGAATCTTGTCAATAAGCTGCGTCACTTCCAACCACATAGTTTTATTCGAAATGAAAAAAAAAGAATTATTTGCACACCTGATATTTTTTACCTTGCTTCATTTAGGTCAGCAAATAATACCTTGTGACTGGAATCACTCAATTAGTGTTGAGTGAACCTTTTTTTCACTGAAAATTTTGGTATTCGAAACTTCTTCGTCAGGTTTTTAAAATTTTTTTAAATTGAAAAGATTTTAGAAGCAAACAAAATTTAGAAAGAGTAGAGTTTTAGAGAATTTTTCTCCGAAAAAATAAGTAATCATGTATAAAAATTCTGCCATTTTTCATAAATTGGTAAGAAACGATAGTAAGAAAAAATGCAATTGCGAGAATATTGTTTTTCATTTATGATTCGACAACTACCTCAAATCAACAAAATTTTGTAAATTAGGTTTGTATGACTGGAATGAAATTTTTGTTTAAAAAATTATTTCAAAGTTTGAGAATCTGAAACTGATTGTTAATAGTTCATCTGTCCTTTCTCAATTTTCCTTGCATGCTTTCTCATAATGTTCTTTGAGGATTATCAGCTTAAATTGCTGTCATTCATTGCAGCAACCTTGTTAAATGAATAATTAGGAGTTATAAATTTGTTAATTAAAAATTTTTGCAATTAAAATCTAAAAAATCAAGGAAATACTGAAAAATAATGGTAGGGAAACGCGTTACATTGTTTTCCAATCAAAAATATACTTGTCTTGAAAAAGTCGCAGTACTACGGCCCAGTACAGAGAAGCTTATAACCATAAAGTTTGCAATGATATCTGTAACAAAATTTTTCATTAATAATGAATAAGATAATTTTTTTTTTCATTCTGGTCCAAAAAATTTGAGATGTGATTAAAAGATTTTCAGTTTACATAGGAATAAAAATGGATGATGTAACCAAGTACCACGTAGCATTCAAATATCAAGAGCAAACTCGGATGAAAAAAAAATTAATATAACAATTCCTAAAATTGGATAGAGTTTGGAGAAACTTGCAATTGGGATTATTATTATATTCACCAATAGAATTGAAGATGATTACCCAAGTGACGAACAGAATAAAAGCGATCTCCATTGTTTCCAAGTAGAGGAGAATCTGAGCACAGTATAGCAGGCTATGTATACTACAGTTGTTATCATATACCAAAAGCATCAGGCTTGTTCTGAGATATTTGCATTTTAGAAGGCGGTTACAAGGAAAAAAATTATCTACTACATTCGTTAAAATTTATGTCGCAGCTTATACTTATGTGGCAAGAATTGGAATGACGCATAGCATTCTTTCGTATATTTGATAAAATGTTTTCGAAATTTTCAAAGTGCACTGTAAACACTAGAGATTTTTTCTCATGATTTCATTTTTTTGTGTCCTGTTTTCGAATATAATAACTTCATGCTGTTAATGTCAATGTAAAAAAAATTAATCTGGGTTCCCACCAATGGTATCATTTTAGTACCACTCGAGAATGTTTTTTCTGAGTCTTATTGTAATACCTGAAACTAACTGAAATAATAATTTGTCTTTACAGTGCAATTTATAATTTCTAGATGTCAAGATTTTGAAAATATCAAGAGTTTTCCATAGATAACAAGGAATTTTGAAGCATTCCATCATTTTTGGATAGGATTTTGAATATTATGTGGGGCTTTTATTTTTTGCTTCCTCATAGAAGAAGCTTTAAAATGGTAACATTTTCCAAAAATTTTAAATTCATTTAATTAAACCTTCCTTAATGTGTGTGTGTGTGCGTTGATGTGTGTGGATGTGCGACAATTTAAAGTTGATGCAAGAATATAAAAAAATCTTCGGTTCGAGACGCATCGATTGACCTATAATATTAATACATTTTATTAAGGAGTGGGGAAGTTATCGTAATTTATATATTTTGAAAATTGTTTTTTTGTAGTGAAACATTTTTCATTAACATAATTCAATGTTAATGCAAGAAAAGAAAATATTTTTTGATTTGAGACGGATCGGTTGACTAGTAATATTAATATATTTTATTGAAGAATAAGGAAGCTATGATAATGCATAATATTCGAAAATACGGTTTTTTATAGTAAAAATTTTCTCAACATCATTCAAAGTTGATGCAAAAATATAAAATATTTCTTGGTTCAAAACAAATCGGATGACCTATAATATTAATACATTTATCGAAGAGTAGGGAACTTATGGTAATTTTTGAAGATATCAAGAGTTTTCCATAGATAACAAGGAATTTTGAAGCATTCCATCATTTTTGGATAGGATTTTGAATATTACGTGGGGCTTTTATTTTTTGCTTCCTCATAGAAGAAGCTTTGAAATGGTAACATTTTCCAAAAAATTTAAATTCATTTAATTAAACCTTCCTTAATGTGTGTGTGTGCGTGGATGTGTGTGGATGTGCGACAATTTAAAGTTGATGCAATAACAGAAAAGATTCGTTGATTCGAGAGGAATCGATTGACCAATAATATTAATACATTTTATTGAAGGTTAGGAAAGCTATGGTAATGCATGATTTTTAAAAATACAGTTTTTTATAGTAAAACTTTTTTCTTCAACATAATTCAAAGTTGATGCAAGAATATAAAAGATTCTTCAGTTCGAGAAGAATCGATTGACCTCTAATATTAATACATTTCATTGAAAAGTAAGGAAGCTATGGTAATGCATAATATTTGAGAACACGTTTTTTATAGCAAAACTTTTCTTACTAACATAATTCAAAATTGATGCCAGAACAGAAAAAGATTCCTTGATTCGAGACAAATCGATTGATCTATAATATTGATACACGTTATTGAAGATTAAGGAACTTATGCTCATTTATGATATTTGAATCATCTGTTTCAAACAGAAAAACTTTTTTCATCGACATAATTCAAAGTTGAAGCATGAATAGAAAAGACTTTTTGATCATAAATTTTCAAATGGAATAATTCTGACAAGTTTTGTAAATGAATCAGAAGGCTGGGAAAGGGATAGGGTGCGGCCGAACTTTTCCCTTCTCTTTTTCAGCTCGAAAAATTACCATTTCGAATAAAAAATCTGATTTGTCTTTGTATTTAAAAAATTGTTTGTATTATTTTTTAATTTTGTATTTTTTGTACATTTCTACTTTTAAATTGATCAAAATGTAGACTGTGGTTTGTCTATTATTGAAAAAAATGACGAATGCTTCCTCTATGAGAAAGCAAATACATTTGCTAACGGGAAGCAAGTGCTCGTGAAATTAGCACCATATAATTATAAATACAAACAAAGTGGAAACACTCGAGATCGAATTCACAGCTAGTTTTTCTTTCTTATGTATTTTTCTTTAATGAACCAAAACGGAATTTCTTTGAAAATTCAATTTTGAATTGTAAATCGTTTTCATGCACTGATTTCATTGCATAAAATTATTCATAAAAAAGTAGATTTCATTTTGATCTCAAGAAAATTCTCAGTACTTGTTCGTTTAGATTTTTTTCTTCGTCTTAATTTTTTAACTCAGCTAGAAAAGGAAAAAAATTATTAGGGTCCCATTTCCCATGTATCAATGAATAAATACGAACTAGTGGAACCGCTTTGGGCGCTGCCGCGTAACGCGTCGCCTGGCCAAAGCCAGTCGCCACCACTGGCAAACGGTGGAGCTACTAAAGTCGGGACAAAAAGTCCTGACACCTGGCTTTGAAGGATTATTACTTGACGAGCAAAAAAACGCAGAATTTTGAGTCAAAGACAAAAACATTCTTCAACTCTCTCCTCTTTCCTGTCTTTGCTGTGACAGAAAATGTGTGAAAAAACAGGAGGAATAACACTCAACTTTTAATACGTCGACTTTGAAGTCCTCCGCAAGTTCAAAAATTGGTATCAGAAATTTGAAAAAATGCATCAGTATTCGCTAGAAATGAAAGAAATAATTATCTCGACTCTGGACAGAGATTTAATGCTCAAATCTAGCTTGAAAGAAGCTTCTTGATTCAGCGATTACATCTCAAAAGTTGAGCGGTCAATAAAAATTATTATGGTCTGAATTAAAAGCGCCTGGACAATCACGATCTTGATGAGCTTCAATTCTGGAAAACTTGTTCATTTCTATTAACATATTTGACCAAGTAACTGCTTTTTCAACCGAATAGTTGCATTTTAAACTGAAAAAGATAAGTTTACAACCAACATTGGCACAGTTAAATTTATAATTGGATAAATTAATTTCCAACAAAAAAATAACAAATTTTCATATTAATAATTCAAAATTTGAAAAAAAGATATTTAAGACATTTCAACAAATGATTTAAAACTAAAATGACAAAATAAAAAAATTAATTTTCCACGAAATAGTTCAATTCTCAACCAAAGTTGAATTGTATTTGTGGTCCTGCTGCTTGACCGAATTTCTCGTTAACCAAAGAACCGCACCGAAGTAATTTTTCTTAGTAGGACGGTGAGATCTTTAGTGATGAGAAGAATAGTTTGAAAAATAAATCACTTTGATGCATAATGGTTATTTATTTTAAACTGGAACGTCATTGATATGTTAAACGCAGTGATATTATATTATTATTCGAGCCGAGAGAACTACAATAACTGAAAGTAGCTTTAGCAACAACAAAATTTTTCATTTTATATTTCGGTATTCGATAATTTGTTCACCTAATTTGTTAGGTTATAGTTGTACATTTTTTAAAACGTAATGATTAAAAATTAAATTGAAAAAGCAAACATACCTGCGAACTCAATTCTGTAAAAAAAAAAAGAAAAATTAATGTATACCATTAAGCCATTTCCCTTTCAGGGTAGGCGTGACACTACTCGATTCGGGTAGTGTTTCTAGGTGGATAGTTTTATTTTAGTTATAAATAACTACAAGTTTGGGCTCACCACACCCATAATATGCCAACAGCACACAGTATTCTCGAATGGTCACCCATCCAAGTACTAACCGCGCCCAACGCTGCTTAACTTCAGTGATCTGACGAGAACTGTTTTTTTCAGCGTGGCATGGCCGTTGGCCATGAATGAATTTACAAAATTTGCTTAATTCACAGTATCTGGGTGATTCTCCCGAGATTATCATTTTACGGGCAAAAAGGTTGAGAAACAAAATATTTGTTTTAGGGGCAGACTTTAGGTAAAAATATTTTGAATTCTCAACGAAATAGTTGAATTTTCGAAAAAAAAAGATTTTCTACGCAAATGGATGACCTTTGACCAATTTTCACCCCAAATGGACGAATTTTTAACGAAGCAGTCGACTTTTTTAATAAAAAATTAAACCTGCCCAAAAAAATATTTTAGAAGTCAGTTCAATTTTCAACCCAAACGAGACGAAATTTTTAAGCCAATAGCTCAATCCTCCACCGGAATGAGGACAAGATATATAAATTGTCTAACAAATAATTAATTTTCCAGCCTATAGCAAGTAAATTTTCAACCAAAAATGGAATAATTGAATTTTCGGATAAAAATTTAATTTTCAACAAAACAGAAAAACGAATTTTCAATGAAAAGAAAATGAATTTGCAACCGGATAATCAAATTATTAACGAAAAATATCAATTGTACTCCAAGGAGATTAACTTCGTCAGAAAAAGATGAATTTCCAGGAAAATCCATGAATCTAAAAAAAAATTGTTGAATTTTGAAGAAAAAAAAAAACAAATTATCTAGGGAACCGTTAAATTTTTATAAAAAAAAAATTTGATACATTTTTAACCAAATAGTTCAATTTTAACCCAAGAATATGAATTTTTAACTACAATGGGAAAACTCTGACAAAAAAATTATTTTTTCAAAAATTAGTTTAACGTGAAACCAACTAATTTTACTTTTAATTAAGAATACCCATTTTCTACAAAAAAGAGAAATTTGCTACAAATAAAGTAATTTTTCTTCAAAATTGTTGAGTTTTTTCATGTTGATTGAATAATTTTTTGTTGAAATTGTTAAGAAAAATAAAGCACTTTCAACAATTAACAAGATTGTCCCATTTTCAGTTGAAAAAATAATTTTCAACAAACAAAAAATTCACTTTCAATAAAAAGTGTAATATTTGAATTTTTGAGTAAAAAAGATAAATTTTCAGACGAAACTGAATTGGCTAAATTTTCAGTAAAGAAAATTACTTTTCAAGTAAAAAAAAAATATTTTCAACAAAATAGTTAAATCTTCAGGCAAATAGACGAATTTCTCAGCGAAGGAGATTAAATCTGAACATACTTGGATTTTCTTGTTGGGTTCTACTAATTCTTCAAAACGTTTCAAAAAAAAAAAATTTAAAGTAAAGACAGTGCATTCCAAGAGATTTGTGAGAGCCCGTTTGAAATTTTTTCCATTATTTGTTCATTTAAGAGCAAAGTTGACATTAAAAAGATTTTTTACTATAAACGATCCCATTTTTTTTAAATTTATATTTATATAAAGCATCATTTCCTGAAAATTTTATATTCATGTTTCCGAAAGTCGATAAAAAAATGAATAGTCATTTTCAACTTCTCCTCTGAATTCATAAATTCATTACAAAATTATCCCAGCAAAGTATTTTCTTTTATCAAAGTTTAAACAAAATTTTTTTGTCTGATTCGTCAACCTTAATTCCTTTTAACAAATAATAATTATTGCTAATTTCACTCAATATTTTTTATAAAATGTCTATTCACGGCAAACCTCAGTTTGAACAAATTAACTGGCATTTGCAATAATTTTTTGTTTGCTTCAAAATAAGAGAGAATAACATTTCTGTTACTATTTCTGTTATTTCTATTTTTTTTTTGATTCTATTAAAACCGCTAGTTAGCTCGGTATCAATCTAATTAATTGAAAAAAATTATCAGTGAAAAAAACCTGACTATTTCAAAGTAACATTCTTAATTGATTGTATGGATTTTCATTGCTATTATTGATGAAGGATCATTTCGGTGACTCTAGGCTCAGTTATGTGGATAATTTTTTTTCTTTTGTAGAATTTCTTGTAAAATCTTTTTCTGGGACTGAAAAAATTGATGTAATTTTTGAAACCCTTAATCATAAAATATTAAACCTGCTCCCTAATTATTCTGTTTTTTATTTTTTAAATATTTTTTATATTTATTATCTCACAATTCTTCGTTTCAAATAGAAAATAAGTGTAGCTTCGAATCCCCCATATAATAATTATTATCAAACGTTTGAGGAAATGGGAACATTGACAAATAGAAAAGTTTGATAAAAAAACGCGATTTTGCAACATTTTCAACTTTATTAAAGAAATGCGGAAGCAGTATTGTATATCTTGTCAACAACCCGAATCGACTTTCGTAAAATATATTTATGATCTTTTCACAATACTACTATTGAATTGCTTAAAAACTGGACTTGCATGTTGGTGTTGGAAGTGAGAACGTGTTTAGTGACAGGTGGGGAGAGAATTTTACGGAAGTTGTGTGGAAGGTGTGAGTGGATTGTGAGGGTGGAAGCCGAGGAGGTGAGTAGGGTTGTGTGGGCTGAATTGGGGAGATAAAAAGTGAGTTTCAGCGAGGGTGTGAGGTGGTATCTAGTTGGATAGGGAAAGTGAGGTTAGGTTTGCAAGTAATCGGGGGAGTTCGTGGACAGGAGTCTTGGGCTTTCGAGGGGTCAAGGGTGATTCTCGCAGAGTTAGGGGATGCTAAGGGAGAGAAAGGGGTGTCTGCAGGGACTGAGGAATTGAAGAAAAAAAAAGAGGGAAAAAAAGAAGGAAAATTTGGCGGCGAAAGACGCCAACATTTTGCAGAGACATCTGTCGGTTGCGGAAGGTACTGCATGGATAGGTCCCAGTTACCGGCGGCAGAGCGGGAAGTGGGCAGCGAGAGTACTGGCAGTGCTGGTAGTGAAACTGACGGGGAGGGAATTTTCCACAAGCCACGACGGCCAACAACGCGTCGCCCGGTGTCGAGCGGTGCGTCGGGGAGAGGGAGAAATCGGGACGTTGGCAACGAAGGAAGCGAGAAGGTAAGGGAGAGAGCGTCGAGCGCAAGTGACGGTGAGAATCTCTCGAAAAGGAAGAGAGACAGCCAAGAGAGTTCGGAGAAAAACGAGGTCGAGAGCCCGTTTAAAAAAAGCGGGATAACACCTAGGTCACCCCCCCCCAAATTGAAGGGATGTTGGAAAAGGAGGCTCTCGGGATGTTGTTAGACGAGATCAGGGGGCTGAGGGAGGACGTAAGGGGGACCAAGGATCAGATGGAAGGCATGAGGGAGGACTTGAGAATCAGAGATGAAAAATGGGAAAAGGAGGTGAAAGAGCTGAGAGAGAGAGTAGATGGGTTAGAGAGGGAAAGAAAAGAAAAAGAAGTTAAAATAAAACAGATGGAAGAGGAGATTAGGGCGTGGAAAGAAAGGACGGAAAAAAGGCTTGAGAAGGTGGAGGGCAGGACGGAAATGGAAATAAGAGACGGGGGTAGCGGGGGCGAGAATAAAGGTATTTGGGAGACGGTAGGGAATATGATAGAAAAGAAAGTGGAAGAGCGTAGGAATGAAAAGGAGGAGAGGGCGAATAGGGAAAGGATAAGGGCAATGGAGTTGAGAATGGAGAGAAAGGAGAAGGCAGACAGGAGAAATAATATTGTGATAAGAGGGTTGAAGATGAAGAGCGGGGAAGAAAGGGAGGGCGTGGAAGCGCTGCTACAGAGCACAGGGTGGAATAAAGGCAGGGTAGGGAAAGTTAAGTTGGAGGGGAGAAAGGAGAAAGAAGTGGCGGTTGTGGAGTTCGAGAGCTGGGAAGAAAAGTTGGGGGTAATTCGAAATAAAAATAGGATAAAGGATAAGGAAGTTTTCATCTATCACCATTTGACGAGAAAGAGAAGGGATGTACAGAGAATGCTGCACGACAGGGCTAGGAGGGAGAGGAGTGACGGGAGATCGGCGAAGGTAGAATATCGGAAAATAAAAATAGTCGAGAAAATGTGGGTGTGAGACGAGGAGAAAGAGGTGTTGAAGGAAGTGCAGGGGAATTTGTTTCGTAGGCAGTAGGGGGGTTGGGGTAATGCAGGGTAGAGGAGTTGTGAAGGTGCTTTACTGGAACGTAGCAGGGGTAGAGAAGAAGCATGAGGAGTTCTGGAGGTATATCTAGGAATTTGATGTCGTAGGACTGGTAGAGACGTGGTTGGAAAGAAAGGAATGGGATAGAATAGAGCCAAAGCTGCCAAGGGGGTATAGGTGGAGACTCCAGTAGGCGGTCAGAGTGAAGAAGAAAGGAAGGGCTAGTGGGGGAATTATAAGGGAGGTTAGAGATGGATTAGAGAAAGGAGCTTACGGAGAGGAAGAGAAGGAGGGAGTGTAAATGAGGAAAGTAAAGATAGGAGGGGTAACGCGTAAGTTTTTGACAGTGTACAATAAGGATGGGATGGAAAGAATTAAAGAAAGGGTGGAAGACCTGTTAGGTGAAAGAGAGGAGGGTATGGTGGTACTGGGTGGGGACTTTAACGCGAGGATGTGGAGGGAAGGGGGCCCTTACAGGGATGGGGAGAGCTTCGAAAGGAATTCGAAGGATAGGTTAATAAATAAGGAGGGGGAGATTCTAAGGGACTGGATGGAGGATAGAGGCTGGCCGATGGCAAATGGTATGGCAACTAGGGACGAAGAGGGAGAATACACATATGTCATGAATATGCAAGGGTGGGAGGAGATGGAGAGATTCGTAGTAGAAAGGAGGGTAGAATCAGATCATCAGC
Source organism: Andricus curvator (assembly GCA_932195095.1). Lineage (NCBI taxonomy): Eukaryota > Metazoa > Arthropoda > Insecta > Hymenoptera > Cynipidae > Andricus > Andricus curvator. Next base: position 254,449 of record CAKNYM010050678.1, read on the forward strand.
CATTAAAGTTGTGTATAAGGGGTGAGAACGGCGGAGGGCAAGGTAGGGAAGAAGTGTCGACGGGGGAGAAGGTTAGCTGAAGGAGGGAGGCGATAGAGAAGTATAAGGAGCAGTTAGGGAAGGTACGCTTCGAAGGGGAGACGGTGGAAGAAATATGGGAGGATTTAAAAGAAAAAGTAAAAGGGTGCGTGCAGAAGAAGGTATTCAAAAAGAAGAAGAAAGGAATGGTGAAGCCGTGGTGGTATAGGGTCATGTAAAAAGATGAAAAGGAATGTGAAGAGGAAGTATAAGAAGTGGAAAGAGGGTACTGCGAAAAGGGAGGAGTACTTAGAAATGATGAAGGGGTTTAGATTGCTGTGTAAGAAGAAAGAACAGGAAAAGGAGAAAGAGCTGGAGGAGGAGTTAGGAAATGTTAAGACAGAAGGGGACGTCCGGAAGATAATAAATAGGTTTAGGAAGCGTAGAGTAGTGATAAGAGAGAATATAGGGAGTGAGGAGTGGAGGGAGATTTTTAAAGAATCATTTCAGGGCTCAGATTCAAGGAAGAGAGATGATGGGAGTAGAAGAACGGGAGAGGCATAGATGGAGGAGTTGAATGACGAGGAGATAGAGAAACAGATAAGGAAGTTGAGAAGGTCAAAATCAGCAGAGCTAGATGGGCTAGAGAACGAAGCATGGCTGTTTAGTACACAAGAGGTTAGGGAGAGGCTGAAGGAGGTAGTGAAGAAAGTATGGAGGGGGGAGGGATTCCACGAGGGTGGAGAGAAGGGTTAATAGTGCCTCTGTATAAGAAAGGAGATAAGGATAGACAAGAAAATTAAAGGTGGATTACGCTAATGAATACAGCGTATAAAGTATACGCGATGGTGGTGGCGGAGAGGCTGCGGAAGGATGTCGAGGGGAAACAAATATTGCCAGAGATGCAGGCGGGCTTTAGGGCAGGTAGGAGTACTATCGACAATATCTGCGTTCTGCAGCACGTGGTGGATAGAGCATGAGCGAAGAAGGGGTCGAGAGTGTACGCGTTTTTTGTGGATCTAAAAGGCGCGTTTCCGTCGGTGGATAGGGGGAGGTTGTGGGAGGCGATGGAGGACAGGGGAGTGGAGAGAGGCCTGATCGGGATTTCGGAGGGATTCTGCATGGATAGGGGGTTAAGACAATAGTGTCCGCTTAGCCCAACGCTTTTTGCGATTTTAATCGCGGATATGGAAAGTAAGCTGGAGGCCGGAGTGGTAGGAGGAGATAAGAGGGGGTAGAATTTGGTCGCTAGCGTATGCAGATGACATAGTGTTGTTGGCAAAAAGCGAGGAGGCCTTAAAGGAAATGATTAAGAGGTTGAGAAGATACCTGGATAAGAACAGGTTATAACTGAATGCGGAAAAGTCCAAGGTTATGGTTTTCAGAAGAGGAGGTGGAAGGGATAAGGAAGGGGAGCGGAAGTGGAAGGAAAAGGCGGTGCGGGCGGTAAAAGAGTTTGTGTACCTGGGCTTCTTGTTTCGGAGGAATGGCGGAGTGAATGTTCACATAAAAGATGATTTTGGAAGGAGAATGTAATTGTTTGACTCACCTGTGATAAGTGTGCTATTGTATGGAGTAGAGGTGTGGAGGTGGGAGGAAAGCGAAAGGTAAATAGGATACAGGAGAGATATGTAAAGTGGACACTGGGGCTGGCAAGGAACACAACTAATTATATCGTCAGGAGGGAGACGGGGAGAACGAGTGTAGGGATTGTAACGGGGAGTCGTGCGTGTAAATATAAGGAGAAATTTTCGGAAGAGGGGGGGAAGTAAGCTGGTTAGGGAGTGTTGGTGGGAGAAGGGGAACAGGAGAGGGGGTGGGAAGATGGAGGTTGAAATAGAAAGGTATTTTAGAACGAATGGACTACAGATGGATGAAGTGAGAAGGATGCATGAGGAAGGAAGGAAGGTATATGAGCTGGTTAAGAAAAACAGCATGGAGAGAGAGAAGACAGCAGGGGAGGAGAGAATAAGAGAGACAAGGTTTAATGAGAACTATGTGTGGAATATGCCAAGGGCGAGAGCGCAAAATTTGTGTGAGGAAGGAGAGAAAGGAAGACAGGAGCTTATAGCGAGGATGAGATGTGGGTTCATGGAGGGTTTCAATAGATTCTGGCTCGCTAGGGAAAAGAGGATGTGTGAACTATTTGGGAAGGGGAAGGCAAGAGTGGAGCACTAGTTGGAGGAGTGCGTAGAGGTGGAGAGGAGTGGGATAAGCATGGAGGTATTGATGCATGAAAGGGGGGACAAAAGGGCAGTAGCATGGGTGAAGGGAGTCTTGGGTAAGATGGAGAAGAAGAGGAGGAAGGAGGAAGAGGAATGGAGAAGGAAAGATTGTAAATAGAGGAGGAAGTAAATATAAGTAAATTTAAATATTGTGAATAGTAGATAAGTATTAGGTATTAGCCGCGGAGGCAGTGTTGGGGAATGCGAGGCAAAGTAAGAAAGTAGGGACATGCGAGCAGTCTAAAAAATAAACGTTTATCTATCTAAGAATTGCTTAAAAATTAGTATTTTTTCGTTAAACAACTCCAATAATGTTACACGAACATGTTTCCGGAAGACATTTTTTTATGTTTTTAAAGATTGAAATTATATTATTAGTCTCATGGAAATAAAAACGTTTTTCCTAGAAAAAGTTTAAAACTAACGGATAAAAATTATTTTATTCGAAACCAACATGTTATGAGCCTATAACGCCTCTAGAAAAGTGAGGACCAACAATATAATAAAGTATCTTACATCACTCCTAGGGTGATGTATGACTCTAATCTCGCTTGTTACCAATTAATTAAAAATGATGGAATTTTAGTAAACCATATTATTTTACTCACCAATATAATCCAAGATGATCACCAAAGTGACGACCAAAGTATAGGCGATCTTCATTGTCTTTAGGAAGAAGAAAATCTGAGCACATTATACCAGGCTATATATACTGTAGTCGTTATCACATAGATCATAGGCATAAAACTTGCCCTTCTGAGATATATGTTTGTCAAAAGTCGGTTACAAGGAAAAAAATTGTTTATAAAATTTATGGAAATTAATTTTGCAGCTTATACTTATGTTGCAAGAATTAGAATGACGCATATCATTTTTTCGCACATTTGATAAAATGTTTCAGAAATTTTCAAAGCAACTTCTAATTTCTAGATGTCAAGATTTTTAAGATTTTAAGAGTTTTCTATCTATTACAAAGAATTTTCAAGCATTTTATAATTTTTTGATAGATTTTTGAACATTACATGGCTGCAGTTAATTTTAAAATTAAAGACAAATTTTCTGGTATTATCATAGTATAAAATTCATATTCATCCAGAATAAATTCCCTGCTCTTATATTAATATTTTCAGACTCCGTTGGTTCACCCTTAATTAAAAAAAATTTTTTTTTTCTGACATGAAAAAGTGAAGAAGAACGCTAAAACTATAAAATTTGACCATCTTCTGTATACCATTAAGCCATTTCCCTTTCAGGGTAGGCGTGACACTACCCGATTCGGGTAGTGTTTCTAGGTTGATAGCTTGTAGTAAAATAACTACAAGTGTGGGCTCACCACACCCACGATGTGCCAACAGCACTCGGTTTTCTTGAATGGTCACCCATCCAAGTACTAACCGCGCCCAACGCTGCTTAACTTCAGTGATCTGACGAGAACTGGTTTTTTCAGCGTGGTATGGCTGTTGGCCAATAATTATGAAAAATATCAAATATTTACTATCGCGCGACAAACATTATTATCAGGAAGTGTTTCCAACGCTCGTTTCGAAATTGCGTAAAAGCGGCTCATATAATTTGCCTACCTATACAATTATATTGTGTCAAGGTTAAATTATAGAAAATTTTCATCTGTGCACTATTTACCTTATACTCGTAAAATAATCTGAGATTCAGAAATTATTATTAATGATACACGTGCCTAAAATCAAATTACTATACTTCTCTCTTCACTTTTATATTTTTTATCAAATAAATTATATGAACCAATAATACTAACATGATTTGTTCGAATTATCATTATTTCAATTTTGAATTGGAGGTTCGCATTATTTATTATCATTGATCACAATTTCATAAGTTTTTAAAAATATTATATAGACTTACATTTACAGTATAAATGTATACGCCTATCGTAGCATGGCCGTGACGTCATGATAGAAAATTCACTATTTCGAGAAATATTTTAGTTTTTTTTTTATTCTAGTATATTGATTTTTAGTTGGAAAATTGTACTGTTTCAAGGAAATGGTCTCAGTGGGCAAAAAACAGTTAATTTTAAGCAGCACCCTGACGGAAAAAAATTTTGGAAGAAAGTAGAAAATTTCTATAACTGTAATTTTTTTTTGAAACATGTGCTTTTTTGTAAGAAATGTACAAAATTGAACAAAAAATACAGTTGAATACAAATAGGTAATTCGTTCTTGTGTTTTCTGGTAGAAAAGTGAAAAAATCAAAAACAACAAAATTTTCAAAGAAGAATCTGGCTGATTGTATGGTATTTTTTTTTAATTTTGCAAGATTTTCAAAAAATTGAAGTTAAAATTCGAGTTGAAAGATAATAAAATTATCATTAGATTCAAGGAATATTCAAAAAAAAAATTTTTCAAACAAATTTCTTTAATTTTGAAGATATATACATTTTTCGATTAATTCTTCAATTCATAGCATTGAAAATGATAGCCTGAATTTCTATTTTTTCTTTAATTTTCTAACTGTACAATCAGAGTACAATGTATAAAAGTTGAAAAATTTTAATTTTTCGGTTTAGCAAATTCTAATTAAAAAATTTTCAATTCAGAAGATCGAATCTTTCAATTTCAATGATCGTGATCAATTCTTTCTTAATCGTTCAATTTTTATTTTTTGACAAAAATTTGTTCTTTCTCGGCAGGTACGCCTACAGCGAAAAATTTTCAAATAAATGAATTTTCAAGCAAAATAATGAATTTTCAACTGGAAAAGTGGAATTTTCAACCAAAGCGATGAATTTTCAACTAAAATGATGAATACTAAACTGAAATACTTAAATTTTTAACTAAAAAGATTAATTTTGAAACAATGCGATTAATTTTTAAATAAAAAGATTAATTTTCCACAAAAAAATACAATTTTCAAACAGAAAAGATGAATTTTAACGAAATAGTTGAATTTTCAATCGAAGGAGATAAATTTTCAACCATATAGTTGATTTTTGAACCGGTAAAAAAAATCAATTTTCAACAAAAAATGGAATAGCTACATTTTTAGTGAAAGAAGTAATTTTCATCTTAACTGATGAATTTTCATCTAAAATGATCAATCTTCATTTAGAATGTTTTAATTTTATACCTTCCGAAAAGCTGAATTTACCACAAGTAACGTCAATTTTCTACTATAAAAGAAGAATTTTCATCAAATTACCTGAATTTTTGAAAAAATGGTTTAATTTTTAAATAAAAACTATCAATTTTCAACCAAATATTTGAATTTTCATCCAAAAAAGATAAAATTTCAACCAAAAATAGAAAAGTTGAATTTTCCGTTACAAACCTAATTCCTAACCAAAAAACGGGTTTTCAGAAAAATAGTTAAATTTTCTGCTGGAATCGTGAAATTTTTAGTTGAAAAATTGATTTTCAACAAAGCAGTTACATTTTTCAAAAGAGATGAATTTTCAATTAAAATGATGAATCTTCAAACAAAAAAATTAATTTTCAACAAAAGATTTTAGCTTTCAACAGCAAGTAGTTGAATTTTCACAAAAAAAGGTAAATTCCCGACGCAAAATGTAAAACAAATTTATATGATAATTCAGAAATATTTCCCTTACGAAATACTACTTCTACTCTGAAAACTACTTGAAATACTTTCCTTTTCTAAAATTTGAAAAAAGGAACTTTTAAATTATGACGAATTTTGACTTGGAATAGGAATTCTTAAAACTTCTTTCTTTAAAATACCACTTTTAATTCTTCAAAAAAAATCCCGCTCCATGTCAAAGATTCCCTGTAGCTTAACTTTCAACCGAATGAAGTAGTTAAATAAATTAACTTTAAACAAAAAAATAATTTTTCATTCGAATAATTAAAACTTTCTAACTAAGAAATTAATTTACAAACTAAAATGACAAATCATTGATGGAACCATATCTTTAATTTTGAATCAAGAAGATTAGTTTTCTATCAAAAAAAGACGACTTTTCAACAAAATACTTGATTTTTCAACTAAGAAGTGGAATTTCAAATTGTAAAAGGTCAGTTTAATATATCACTCAACAAGCAAAAATGGATAAGTTAACTTTTCAGTTTAATAAATCAATTTAAAAAAATTCATTAAGATGATTAAAATTTTCAAACGAAGACATTAATTTGCGAACTAAAATGAAAAATCATAATTAGGAAAAGAAATAATTTTCCGAAAACTAGTTCAATGTTCAACTAAAGAGATAGATATTTAAATAAAATTATGAATCTTCAACCAGAAAGATAAGAATTGAAAAGAAGTAGTTCAACTTATAATCAAGTAGTAGAATTATCCAGGAAAATTAGTTTTCTAACAAAGAAGACAAGTTTTCAACCAAATAATTAAATTTCAAACTTGTAAAGATAAGTTCACAACCAATAATGAAGCAGTTGAATAAATTAACTTTGAAATTTAAGAATTTTAAATTAGATCAAAATCAAATTCAAAATCTTACTTAACGTCCAATAATCAAGTTAATGTATAGAATTCCTGAAAATAAAACAAGAATTCAACGATCAAATTTGGACAAACAGAAAAGGTTTTTGATCGAATGTCGAAGATATGATGTTTTACCTAAAAAAATATTTGTCTTGGATAACAAATTTCGAGATTTTGCTTTTCACAGTAATTTTTGCAATAGACAATTTGAACATAATTTAAAGAATTTCAAACTCTCAATGCTGAAATTACTGATCAAGGATGTTTCAAATCATGTTAATTTTTTAAAAGTAAAAATTTCCAGAATCAAAAGTGAATTAGAAGTATGTTTGCCACAAGATAAAATCATTGATCTCTTAAAACATCAGATTTTCCTTAATCGAAGATTTTTGATTTGTAAATTTGGGAAATATTCCAATTCCTGATTCAGTTACAGATATTCTCAGATTAAAGAAAGATTTTAGTAACCATGTGATTAAAAGTAAATCGAAACGAATGATTGGAATAGTCAAATATGTTGAATTAAGTATACACAAAATTCCAATATTAGATCAACAGGATTTCAGAAACAAGGTTTTACACTTGTCGAAGAGCTTTGTTGATAAAAATTGTTTGCACATTAGTAGCATTGATCGTAAACTTTCTGAAGGTTTCAGATTAACAAAAGATTTCCTTAAAACCAACCCTGATATAATTTGCATGAATGCTGATAAAGGCAATATTTCTGTTTGTATGAAGAAATCAGATTATATTAGGGATATGAAAGGATTTACTTTCCAATCGTGATAACTTTGAATTATTGAATGAAAATCCGTTGAAATAATTAAGGAGAGACACTTTCAAGATTCTAGACAATTGGAGAAAGAAAGGACTTTTGGGAAAGGATGGACTGATATAAATACCGAAGACACAGTTCTTGCAAGATGTTATGGTTTGAGAAAGATTCATAAAGATGGCTATCCTTTGAGATTGGTTATTTCAACTATTAACACTCCCATGAAATTTTTAGAACAAAACTTTAATTTGATACTTAAAGACTCAATTACAACTTCCAGATACAATATTAAAAATAGCTGGGAATTCCACAAAATTATTATTCAAAAAACTGTTCCTGATGACCATGTAATGATTTCTTTGGATGTTATTGCAATGTTTCCAAGTATACCCCTTAAATTGGTGAAACAGGCAATTTTAAATAGATGGGATAATATAAAAACACGTACTCGATTAAGTCAAAAAGATTTTATTGAAGGGATAGTTTTCATTATGAACTCAACTTATTTTTAATTTATTGATCTTTTTGTAGGCAAAAATTCGGTACTCCTATAGGTTCAGTCATTTCTCCAATTTTAGCAGAAATAGTTATTGAAGATTTGGAGTTCTTTGCTTTCAAGAAGCTGGATTTTTTTTGCCCTTTTACTTTCGGTATGTTGATGACACTTTATTATTTGTTTTTGATTACTGCAATTTTGTTTTGAAAAGGATGAGCCGAAAAGAAATTTAAAATTCTACCTGAATATGTACTTTTCCTATACCAATTAGTAATAATATTACCATCCTGACTCTTAATTACATCTACGTCCAAAAAACTGATTCTATTATTGTTCTCTATTTCATGGGTGAACTGAAGTTTTAAATGAAAACTGTTAAAAGCATCAAAAACTGCCTGTAACTTTGCTATAGGAACACATAATAAAGTGTCATCAACATACCGAAAGTAAAAGGGCAAAACAAAATCTAGCTTCTTGAAAGCAAAGACCTCCAAATCTACCATAACTATTTCTGCTAAAATCGGAGAAATGACTGACCCTATGGGAGTACCGAATTTTTACCTATAAAAAGATCCATTGAATTTAAAATAATTTTTTTTTAAATTGCCTGTTTAACAAATTCAAGGGGTATACTAGGAAACTTTGCAACAACATCCAAAGAAATCATTACATGCTCATCAGGAACAGTTTTTTGAATAATAATTTTGTGGAATTCTCAGCTATTTTTAATGTTGTACTTGGAAGTTGTACTTGAGTCTTTAAGTATCAAATTAAAGTTTTGTTCTAAAAATTTCGTGGGAGTGTTAATAGTTGAAATAATCAATCTCAAGGGATAGCGATCTTTATGAATCTTTCTCAAACCATAACATCTTGCAAGAACTGTGTCTTCGGTATTTATATCAGTCCGTCCTTTCCCAAAGTCCTTTCTTTCTCGAATTGTCTAGGATCTTCAAAGTGTCTCTTCTTAATTGTTTCAACGGATTTTCATTCAATAATTCAAAGTTATCACGATTGGAAAGTAAATCCTCCATATCCCTAATATAATCCAATTTCTTCATACAAACTGTAATATTGCATTTATCAGCATTCATGCAAATTATATCAGGGTTGTTTTTAAGGAAACCTTTCGTTATCTTGAAACCTTCAGAAATTTCACGATCAATACTACTAATGTGCAAACAATTTTTATCAACAAAGCTCTTCGACAAGGTTAAACCTTGTTTCGGAAATCCTGTGGATCTAATATTGGAATTTTGTGTACACATGATTCAACATCTTTAACTATTTCCATCATTTGTTTCGATTTACTTTTAATCACATGGTTACTCAAACCTTCACCTAATCTGAGAATATCTATAACTGAATCATGAATTTGAATATTTGCCAAATTTACAAACCAAGGATCCTTATCTTCTTTTTCAAAAATCTTGTGTAAGTTCAAATTTTGCTCTTGAATATTATTACCAGTCGGTATAGGAAAAGTACATATTTAGGTAGAATTTTAAATTTCTTTTCGGCTCATCCTTTTCAAAACAAAATTGCAGTAATCCAAAACTTAGTTGACAGAGCTCTAGGTTTGTCCCACATTTCATTTCACAAAGAAAAATTTGAATATTGTTAGAAATATCCTCTTTCTTAATCATTACCCACAAAAGTTGATTGAGTAACATATCACAATCAGAATTCGACAAATCAAAAACAAAGTAGCATTTTATCTACAGATAATCTGAAAGAATTGAGAGAATATAGTTCTTTCAATACTTTTGTTCTTCCTTTTTTTGGTCAAATTTAAAAAACTATTGAATTTATGTAAAAAAATTTATTATTCATACTATTTTCCGTATACCATTTAAAATGGATTTAATAATAGCTTTTGGTGAAGATCCTTTATATAAATTTTAAAAAAGTGGTGTTGTTTACAAGATCACTTGCAAGATCTGTAAGATGACTTATGTGGGACAGACTGGCAGACTTCTTAATACTAGGGTGGAGGAACACAAAAGTGATGTTTGTTTAGGACGTTGTATTAAGAGTGTTCTTGCTAGACATACAAGAGGGTTTGTTGATGTTGACCATGAGTTTGACTGGGATAATGTTAAAATCTTACACAATTAAAGTAATGAGAGAAAGAGAGAATTCGTGGAAATGCTTTATATTAAAAAACGAAACAAGTTGTCTATTAATTTCAAAACTGATTTGGATAAATTAAACAAAAGTTATTGTAATATGATTAATTACATTTAGCAATAAGTTTTCATGGGTCTTGACTTTCTCTCATTTCTTGTTTGTTTATAACGGATTTGTATCGAGGTGATAGCGTCGTTATTTGTTCGCTGTTCCTACCTAGTCTAATTTTTCTTGCCTTGATAAGGTTGCTGTGTGAGCACCGAAACGTTGGTAAATATTGTGCATGCTTTCATATTGTGATTTGATAATAATAAAAATAAAAAAGAAGAAAGAAAGAAAAAAAAGATTTGGTTGGTTGCCTTCTCATTTTTCTTTCCTCTTTTTTATTTTTGTGCGAAGAAACAATTTTTTTATTTGTTTATAGGAATTGCAATAGAGGCATTTTGTGGTGTGTGTCCAAATTTGATCTTTGAATTCTTGTATTATTTTCAGGAATTCTATACACTAAATTAACTTTGAACCAAAAAAACGAATTTTCATTTGAATAATTAAAATTTTCAAAGAAATTAATTAATTGACAAACTGAAATGACAAATCATTGATGGTAAAACATGTTTTTCCACAAAAATGTTCAATTTTTAACTAGAGAGATGAATATTCAAATGTTATTATGAATTTTCAATATAAAAATTAATTTTCAACAAAGTCAGTTTGTTGAGTTCTATTAGTGGTCTTGTTGCCAGGCCGGAATTCTGGTTATCCGCAGAACCATACCAAAGTAATTTTTCTTATTAGGATGAAGAGATTTTGATTGATGAGAAGGGTAGTTCAAAAAATAAATCAATCTAACGGATATTTATTATTTATTTTAAACCTGAACGTAATTGACACAATTGACACAGTGATACAATATTAATATTCGAGGCGAGAGCACTACAAAGTACCCTGCAAGTAGTTAAGTACTCAGTTGTATTCAAAACTCGACTGTCTCGTAATTGTGAGTTTTTAATTTTTGATTATTACCGTAAAACGGGGTAACTTTGGACATGTGGGGTTACTTCGGACATTCCTTAACAGACAGTTTAAATTACTCAAGATGGGTGGTTTTAACCAGAATCTACAACCAATTGAGGCTTGAACTAATTCCAGATTCTTGCAACAGTTTTGAGTAATTTATCCTATCAATTTAGGGAATTTGGGGGTGTGAAAAGTTACCCCACATGTTCAAGGTCACCCGGTTCGAAGGTTCGTTTTAAAGATCTGAATTCCAAAATTTAAAGGCTACCAACTGAAATTTCAAACATTGAATTAGAAATGGAATACACAACGTTTTTTGACAAGTAAAACATAATATGTATAGTGAAGATCAACGTATGATCACGAACAAGAAGCATGTCATTTGCTTACAACCCGCATCATTTTTATAAACAAATTAATTGTCCACTAGCATGCTGATGACCAACCATTTGGATAATGTCTTAAACTGCGTCTTTCGTCCGGAGTAAGTTCCCTAGGATTGTGTGGTTCGTTTCTGCCAATTAACGCCGCATTACCACCAACTGTTAAAAATATTCTATGGAGATGATCATTGAGATAAATGCCTAAGACTTGATCGTCCTCGTTTTTTTGACATAAATATTCATTGCCTGGTACTAAATCAATAAGGTTAGGTTCCTCAGTACGGCGATTGCCCGTTCGAGTTTCAACTCTTTCTATGTAGAACATGCGATGGCCCGCAGGAAACCTGAAGCTACCCGGTGTAAGAAAGCGCACAGAACGAGGACCAAGTTCAGGTTGGCTGAAGCAGTTACCCTGCAAACTCAATTCTGTAAATGAAAATGAAAATTTATTAATTTTACGAAATTTTTATAATTCATTTTTTCAGTTATTTTACAGGGAAGAAAAGTTAAAGAACAAAATATTGTTTCTTGAGGGCCATCCATATTAAATTCAATATACAAGGTTTTAAATTTCTAAGACTTCAACTCACAACATATTGAGTTTTCAACGAAATAGTTGAATTTGCAACCAATAGTATATTGTGTTACGACTCAGAAAACCGCGTCTTTGACGTCCGAGGCCGATGTTTGCAGTACGAAGCGTACATGCGCGCGCCGAGGCGCGCGCATGTACGCCTCGTACTGCAAACAGCGGGCGAGCTCGTCAAAGGTTTGCTGTACATTGATACACGATACTAGTCTTATTATAGACATGTGCGGTTATGTTCATTTTAGTTTTAGTTAATCAAATAAAATCTTTGCCATCGCGACACTTGTATTGGAGTGTCGCCGCTTGGACCAAAAGCGCATGCGCGCACTCCGTAAAAGTATACTTTTACGGCCGTGGCCGGCAAAATACCCCCTCCGACAAACGAGAACTTCGCGCCTTGCAAACACACACAGAAAGGTACGAAAACCGTCCGGTTTTGCATAAAAAAAATTTTCTGCTAGAAAAGTTGAATTATCAACCTTTAACAATTGTATTCAACAAAAAACGATGATTTTCTAATTCAATAGGCGAATCCTCGACAAAAAAGATGAATTTTTAACAAAAAGAGGAATTTAATAATTTTATGTTGATTGTTTTTTTGTCTACTGGTCTGAAATCAATATTTTGGATATTGATTTTTATTTTTAAATGGTGGAAAAATTGCTCTCAAACTCCGCTGGGATCCGAACCCAGGTCTTCCAGATTGCCGGTCTGCTGCTATTACCCACTAAGCTACGGAGAGACAAGATACATTTTTACAGTAGACAAAATTGACAGTAGACAAAAAGAAATCAACTTCCATTATTTAATACGATTTATCAGTTCAAAACCATAACAGCAAAAATATGAAACTTTCGATTGTTGGAAAATGAATCTTACAACTTGCGGATTGACGTTGGAATTCAACTTGTACGGATTGTAAAGAAATTTATCTCGTCTGTTCGTAGCTTAGTGGGCAAGAGCACCAGACAGGCAATCTGGAAGACCTGGGTTCGGATCCCAGCGGCGCTTGACAGCAATTTTTTCACAAGTTAGAAATAAAGATCAATATTCAAAATATAGATTTTAAACCATTAGACAAAAAGACAATCAAAATCAAATTATTTGATACAATTTGTCTGGTCAAAACCATAATATAAAAAATACAAAAAGAGGAATCTTAAACAGACTGCATGAATTTTCTATTGAATAATTAATTTTTCGACTGATAAAAAATAAATTGTCAACCAACAATGAAGTGGTTAAATTTTCGGATGAAAAAAGTAATTTTTAACCAAAAACACGAACTTTTAACCAGAAAATATAAATTTCAATTTATTAATTTTTTTTTCATTTGATTCAATTATTCATTTAATTAATTATTATAATTACTATAATTAATATTAATTAATTTGATTATTCATTTATTAATATTTATATTTAATTTTTTTTGATTTGTTAGTATTATTAGTTTATTATTTCTAAATAGTTGAACTTTCAAGCAAAAAAAAATTTCCGAAGAAGAAAAATGACTTTTCTACAATAAAAGATGAATTCTCGATCCTAAGGGTCCAGACAAGGAGACAAATTTTAACCAAATATTTGAATTATAAACCTTCAACAATGATGTTAAAATTGGAATCGTCAAATTTCCATTAAAAAAAAAATATATTTTCAACAACAAAAAAATGTTCAACAAATTGTATTTAACCAAAAAAGACGATTTTTTAATTTAATAGGTGAATTCACGACCCAAAAGATGAATTTGTAACAAAAAAGATTAATTTTGCAACCCAAAAGAGGAGTTTCAAAAAAATGCATAGATTTTCAATTAAATAATTGATTTCTCGACTCATAAAAACAAATTCTCAATCAAAAATGAAATGGTTAAATTTTCGGATAGAAAAGTAGTGTTTAACCAAAAAACACGATATGAATGAGTATCTGACGTCCTGCTGTGATCTTTGGGATCACCGAGTTCATTTTTATAAAGAAAATCGGGCAGGGGAAAACACTGCCACTAACTCCAATCACCCACACCACGCACTATGCCACCCGCACCAACTCACTTGGCCAAGCTGACGACACTCATCCACGGTCGTGTCACACTACATACGATTATGGGGCCCATCCGGATATATATATAGACTTCCAAAATAATTCCAACTATAAGGATTATTGGTATAATACCAAGCCATGCCTGACCTGCTACCTGTCACAACACACGGGAGCATTCATCTTGTACTGGCCGGCATTCCACATACCGGAACGGTCCGAATTCCATCGACTTGAGTCCCGGAATTCGAGCTTATGAGGGCGGCACCGACTGGACGTAGAATTGGGCGCGAGCGGAAAAGAACTGGCGAGTGGAGGGGACGCAGGAGCTCAGTTTCGTGTTGGCCATCGACTGGTCACGAGTAAAGGATTACAGATAATTTGCCTACGTGCTTGGACAAGTCCACTTTATCTTGCCGGAAGGGCGTCAAGGAAACTAAAAGGGAACTCAGTGATTCAAAGGCTTAAGGTAGGCGTCATGTCTTCTGTTTTCTTTTTTTTTTGTTCTGAGGTTAATTAGAGTATGAGGGTGTTTGAGTTTTGTTTGGCAAACTTAAAAATTTGTAAGGCTACTTTGATTAATTACACAGGCGGCTTCCGTTTTCGGTACCGAACGTGAGAGAACTCTTTTGTGTCAAGTGTTGGTTTTTTGGCTTTGGTGAAGGGAATCAGCGTGCGTGGATGCGGGAAGGGCAGTGAGTGCGGAGATCAGGTGTAAAGGAAGAAGGGTGAGTGAAGGCAAGGGTGTAAAGTGTGAAAGTAAGTTGTGAGAAAGGGAAATTGGAGCGTGCGAAGTTTTTTTGGGACTAGGAGTAGGCAAATAGTTGTCAGGCAAGGAAGGCAAGAGGTAGGCGAGTAAAGAGCGGGAAACGTCGCAGAGAACTGGGTAAGGTAGGATGCCGACTGTTCAATGTCCACAAATGGGCGCCAGAGGGCAGGTAATAGATGAAGCAAGAGGTGACGAGGTTGTTAGCGCGGTCAGTGGGGAGTAGGGGGATGATGACAGTAGCGGTGAAGATACGTTAGAGACGCTGACCAGGGTGGGGACGGCAGAGAGAAGGGGTTCAGGTACGGGCCATAAAGGCGGAAGGCCCTCTAACCTACAGCGCCTCAACAAGCTAGGCATCGCGGGCTCGAATAGGAGCTCAGACGAATGGCGAATAAAAGTCAGCGCGACCAGTAGTGAGGGGGAAGAAAAAGAGAGGAAGGGGACGATGAATTAGAAAGGGACAAGGAAAGCAAGAAAGTGAGGACTGAAGTGACAACACGGAAACACCGCATAGAGATAGGGGGGATGGAGGAATGTTCGAAAAACTAGAGGCTCTCATAAAAGTGTTTAGAGAGGAAACAAGGAAGAGAATGGATGATATGAATAGAGATATGAATAGGCAGGGGGATGATGTAAGGGGGGAAGTAAGAAAAGTGAGAGAAAAGTGGGAAGAGTGGGATAAACTCCGGGAATAGGAGAAGGACAAGGTATGGGGTAAAATAGGGAGCATAGAGAATAGACAGAAGGAGGATGACGAAAAGAGAAATAGTGAGATAAAACAGTTGGAACAACGGGCAAACAACTTAGACATGAGGAATGAGCATATGGGGAAAAAACCAGAGGGTCAAAAAATAGAAAAAGGGAAGAACGTGTAAGAACGTGCGAAATGAGAATGACAGATTGAAGAAGAGACTGAGTCACATTAAAACGAGATTGGAAGGGGAAGAAAGGGCAAAGAGGAAAAATAACATAGTGGTTAAGGGACTGGGAACAGAGAGTGAAACAGGGGAAGTGGAAATCCAAAATATTCTGGGAGATATTGGAGTTCAGGTAAGGGTAGGAGGAGTTAAGAAAACAGAAGGGACGAAGGAAGGAAAAGAAGGAATGCTTATAGTAAAAGTAGGGAGTGAGGAGGAGAAGAAGAAAATTATGGAGAACAAAAAATTATTGAAAGGAAGAAGCGAAAGAATTGAAGAGGATTTGACATGGAGGGAGAGGAAAAGGAGATGGCAAATAGAGCAAAGGGCATGGGTAGAGAGAAAAAATGGGCACATTGTATGGACAGGGAGAGACAGATTATGGATAAATGGGGGAGGGGAATGGTTCTGGGACGAGGATTTAGGAAAAATAAGGAAAAAGAGTTGAGAAAGGTAGAAAAAAGGAAAATGCAAAAGAGGTTAGAGATCAAACAGAGGGGCTTCCAAGAAGCAAGGCGAAAGAAAAGTGAAAATAGGTGAGGGAAGGGAAAAGATAAACATGAAAATAGCTTTCTGGAATGTGTCAGGCTTGAAGAACAAGAATGAACGTTTTTGGCGGGAAATAGAAAAGTGAGATGTGATTATTATGTTGAAGCCTAGGCGGATGAGAAGGATTGGAAGGGATGGGCAACATGGTCTCAGGGGTGAGAAAAGAAGTGGCAGTAAAAGGAAGAACAGAGAAGGATAGGGAGGAAAACGATGGAACAAAGGTAAGAAGGGATATAATTGGAAAGTCAAAATAGCGGTGGTCTGTGTAGATAGAAGAAGAGGAGAAGAGGAAGGTTGGAGAGTAATAAGGAGGTGGATTAAGGAAAAAAAGCAAGAGTTGGTTTTGATAGGAGGTGACTTGAATGCCTGGACTGGCGAGCAAGGGGGAGGGACTTGGGACGAAGAAAAGGAGGCCTATATAAGGGGCTCCAAACATAGGGAGATAGTCCGGGAGGGGAGGAGGTTACTAGACGTAATAGGAGAAACAAGATGGTTTATATGTAATGGCAATATCAAAGGAGATGAGAATGGAGAGATCACATTCGTAGGTAAGTTAGAAACAGTAATAGACTACATCCTGGCGGAAGAAAGAATGAGGAATATGATATGCATTATGAATGTGGGGAATGAGATAGGGTCCGAGCACTTCCCAGTAATAGCTACACTGGAAGGTGGCGTCCATAAGCGCGGCAGACGAAGAAAGGAAAGAGGGAGAGGAAGGAACACGAAAATGGGAGTCTGGGGGTAGATAAATTAAAAGAGTTTAAACAAAAAATGGAAAAGGAGAATGTTAGGTATGAAAAGAAGGAGGGAGTGGACTCATTAATTGAAAGGTTGAAAGGGGCGATTGAGAATGTAAGGGATGAGGTAGGTACAAGAGAAGGAAGAGAAGAGGGAAAGAGAGGGTGGTGGGACAAGGAATGCAGGGAGAGTGAAGCGAGAATGAAACAGTGTGTAAGAGAATAGAGGAAAGGAGAAATAGTGAAGGCGGAGTACAACAGGAAAAAAAGAGAACATGAGAGGATTCTGGAAAGGAAAAAGCAAAGGAGAAAGGAGAAATACAAGGAAGAAGAAGAAAAAGCGATCAAGGAAGGTAGGGTCTGGGATGTGATATATAGGGAAAGAGGAGGAAGGAAGCGCGTGAATGAAGAAATAGAAATGGGCAAGTGGACGGATTATTTTGAGGGTCTGTTAGGGGGATAACAAAATAGGATCACAGGGGAAAATAGAAGGATAGTCCAGAGAGAAATAGAAAAAAGGAACGAAATAACAAGAGAAAGAGTGGATGAGGCGATAGATGGACTGAAAAGAAACAAGGCGACAGGAGATGATGGTATGGAGAACAAAGCGATAAAGTATGGAGGAGAAGGGATTAGGGAAGGGATGTGCAAGATCTGCAACAAAGTCTGGAAAGGAGAAGGGTGGCCGGAGGAGTGGATGACAGGGCTGGTGGTACCGCTTGTCAAGAAAGGGGAGGGTAAGAATCTAGAAGAATACAGAAGGATCACTCTCATTCCAGTGGGTTGTAAAATATAAGCATAAATTCTAAGAAAAAGGTTAGAGAATCAGATAGAAGAGAAAAAAAGTATCCCACACAATCAGACGGGATTTAGAAAAGAAATTGGGACAATAGATAACATTTACGTACTCAACTACTTGGTTAACAGAAACTTAGGGAGAAAAAGAAGGAAATTAGTCGCCTTTTTCGTAGATTGTAAAGCAGCTTCCGACTCAGTAAATAGAAAAGTGCTATGGCAGACAATAAAAGAGAGGGGAATAGAGGAAGGGTTAGTGGAGAGGATAAAGGAAATTTTTACTAAAACCAGGATTATGGTGAAGATAGGGGGAAAAAGGGGAGGTTTTCTGTGCAGGAAGAGTCTAAGGCAAGGGTGCCCGTTGAACCCGCTACTATTTAATATGCTGCTGGCAGACTTAGAGGAAAAGCTAAAGGAGACAGGGAAAGGGGGGATGATTTTGGGTAATAGCAAACTATATTCTCTAGCATACGCGGACGACATAGTTCTATTAGCTGACGATGAGAATGGGATGAACCTAATGATAAGAATTTTCTAAGAGTATGTGAGAACAAAAGAACTGACGGTGAACGTAGGGAAGACCAAGGTGAAAGACCAAAATAGGTTACGTTTGGAAGAAGAATGGACAAACAGTGGAAAGTATGGATTAAAGTGTTCTGTTACTTAGGTTTTTGGTTTGAGGCAGGAGGGGGAAATGAGGTGCAGGTGAGAAAAAGAATCGAATGTGCGACTAAAGTAATAGGCCAAGTATGGGGTATAGAAAAGAGAAGGTTCAATGACGATTGGAGAATCAGGGTTTGGTTGTTTGATGGGTTGGTTTGTGCGTTGTTGTGCTATAGTGGAGGTCTGGGGATGGAAGGAACATAGGAAAGTGGAAAGCATGCATGAGAGATTTCTAAAATGGGTAATGGGGGTTAGTTGGAGTTGCCCAGGATACATGTTAAGGGAAGAACTGGGAAGGGAAAAAATGGTAACTAGACAAATTAAGAAAGCCTGGAAGTTTGAAGAGAAGCTAAAAAGAGGAGAGAAGAGCAGAATGGGACAAGTATGCTTGGACGAAGTTCGGAACAAGAAGACGAGAGGCAATTTGGGAAATTCGAAATAGGAGGAAGAAAGGAAAAAAATGAGGAGGGCTTGTGATATACGAGAAGGGGTACTGGAGTGGGAGGACATAGAGTTAGAGCTATTAGTAAAACAAGGAGAAGAGAGATGGACAAAGATTATGGAGTCGAGGTACAATAGATGGTATAAGATGGTCAAAGAGGTGACGGAACCAGAATATTTGCAAAAAAAAGGAAGACAAATGGAACAGGGTGGTGCGATTTAGAATGGGAGAAGGAGTGAAATCTTGTAGATATTGGATGGATGAAGAGGACAATCTGTGCAGAGTATGTGAATACGAAATGGAGTCATGGGCACATGTATTAGAGAGGTGTAAAGGAGAGGAAGATGAAAAGTTGAGTGTGGATGAGTGTGTAACATGGATTTTGGATGGTGATGGACAGGGAGTGACGTGGATGAAAAAACTTGAAGAAGGAAGAGAAAGCAAGGGAGCAGGGCAGAGCCAAACGGGTAATCCTGTCTAAAGGATTACTGTTACACAGGCAGACACCATGTTTGGTGTAGTAGACCTGTCCTATGAATAATACATTTTTTATTAAAATTCTTTTATTAAAGTATTTATATTTACTCAAGTCTGAACAATACTTGTCTGGTGAAATTAAAGCGCTGAAGTCAGAATAAATCTTGACAAAAATAATTTTTATAACCTGACTATTACGAAATAAAATTTTTATTTGATTATATCGGTTTTATAATTAATTTTATAGATTGTTAGTATTATTATTAATCAAGGTGCAATTCAGAGATTCTAGGCTGAACAATATGGATAATTTCTTTTTATTTTGTACAATTATCTGCAAAAAGATTTTCTTGAACTGAAAAGACTGATGTAATTTTTGGAATCCTTAACTCAAGAATATTGAAACTTCTTTTTAATTATTATATCTTTATGAAAAAAAATATTTATAACATTAAATATTCAACAATTTTTGGTTCTAAAAGAAAAATTTAAAACAAAATTAAAAAGCTTAGGAGAAAAACGCGATTGTGCAACATTTTCGACATTCTTGAAAGAATGACGAAGCAGCATTGTGAATCTTGTCAATAAGTTGCGTCACTTCCAACAACATAGTTTTATTCGAAATGAGAAAACAAGAATTATTTGCACACCTGATATTTTTTATTTTGCTTCATTTAGGTCAGCAAATAATATCTTTTAACTGAAATCACTAAAGTGGAAACCAATCTTTTTTCAAAACAACTTTAGTACAATAAGTTTGTAATTTTTTTAAAGATTACATCATTAAATTCTTAAAAAATTACCATTTTATTATTCGAAAACCTAATTAATGTTGAGTGTACCTGTTTGTCAGTGAAAATTTTTGTATTCGGAACTTCTTTGTCAGGTTTTTAAAATTTTTCAAAATTGAAACGATTTTAGAAGGAAAAAAAATTCTTCCAAATTTAAAAAGAGTGGAGTTTTAGAGAATTTTTCTCCGAAAAAATAAGTAATCATGTATTAAAATTCAACAATTTTGCATGAATTGTTAAGAAGCGATAGTAAGAAAAAATTCATTCGTGAGAATATTGTTTTTCATTTAAAATTACATCACCCGTAATATTATTTAGATTTTTAAGGTCATAGAAAAAGTATTCTTTCGGAGATCTCATTTTTGGTTCGAGAAACACCTCAAATCAACCAAATTTTGTAAATGAGGTTCGTATAATTGGAATAAAATTTGTTTTTCAAAAACGATCTCAAAGTTTAAGAATCTAAAACTGATTGTTAATAGTTTCTGTCGTTTTTCAATATTCCTTGCATGCTTTTTCATAATGTTGTTTGAAGATTATTAGTTCAAATTGCTGTCATTCATTGCAGTCACCTTGTTCAATGAATAATTATGTATCATACATTTGTTAATTGAACATTTTTGCAATTAAAATCTAAAAAATCAGGGAAATTCTGAAAAAAATAATGGTAGGGAAACGCGTTACACTTTTTTCCAATCGAAATTATACTTTCATAAAAAAGTCGCAGTACTAGGGCCCAGTATAGAGAAACTTATAACCATAAAGATTGCAATGATATCTACGTTAAATTTTTTCGTTAATAATGAATAAGATAATTTTTTTTATTTTGGTCTAAAAAATTCAGATGTGATTAAAAGATTTTCAGTTTACATACGAATAAAAATGGATGATGTAATCAAGTACCACGTAGCATACAAATATCAAGAACAAACCGGAATAGCTAAAAAAATTAATATCACAATTCTTAAACCTAGATAGAGTTTGAAGAAAAATTGCAATTAGGATTATTATTATATTCACCAATAGAATTGAGGATGATCAGCAAAGTGACGAACATAATAAAAGCGATCTCCATTGTTTCCAAGTAGAGAAGAATCTGAGCACAGTATATCAGGCTATGTATACTATAGATGTTATCATATACCAAGAGAATTATGCTTGTTCTGCAATATTTGTATTTTAGAAGTCGGTTACAAGGAAAAAAATGATTTATTATATTCGTTAAAATTGATGTCGCAGCTTATACTCATATTGCGAGAATTAGAATGACGCATAGCATTCTTTTGTAGATTTGAGAAAATGTTTTCAAAAATTTTAAAAGCACACTCACCAGTACAGACCTTCGAAAACAAGTTTTATGGTTTATTATTTTTAAAATCATTTCACGTTTACTCGTTGCGAATTTGTTTTCAAAGGTCACTGTTGTGAACGAGAAAGGTGATTAGCGTGAATTGGGTTGCTGTCAAAGATTTTTTTTTCAAATTGAAGCATCTATACCTAACTTTGAAAGACGCAACGTGATTGGCCAGCTTTGACCTTTTTTATCTCAAAAAATAATGATTCTTCAACATTTTTGCGCTCTAAAATATGATTTTAGTTTTTCACCAGTATTTGAGCTATGTGGTCCGTATGCGCGAACTTTGGGACACCCTGTATATATTGAAACATTATTCTCGGTTACCTTGGGGTGACGGATAACTTTGCACGTAGCAACTTTGCACGTGCCCAACTGTGCACGTCGATGGCCGGACGGACAACTGTGCATGTCCATCTGTGCACGTCCAAGTCCAGAGAATCCCATCTGTGCACGTCGAAATTTCTACGTGTATAGTTGTCCAAGTACCATCTGTGCATGTGCACAGTTGTCCAAGCACCATCTGTGCACGTGCACAGTTGTCCAAGTGCCATATGTGCACGTGCACAGATATCACTTGTCCAACTATGCACGTGCACAGATGTCACTTGCCCAACTGTGCACATGCACAGATGGAACTTGCCTAACTGTTCACGTGCACAGATCTCACTTGCACAACTGGGCACGTTTATGTCCTTACGTAAGGATTTATACGAGGGTGATCCTTTATATCTACGTATAATAAATTTTTAACAGTTAAAATTATTCAATCCTGATGCAATAGACCGTACGAACTTTTTTAAAGTTTGTTTTAAAATATTTTAAAGGCTATTTTTATGAAAACATTCCTACCAAATTATTATAAATATAAGAAAATCTTTTTTTAAATTTATTTTGCTTCCTCATAGAGAAAGCTTGTAAACGAATTCAACGAATTCAGGGAATTCAGAGAATTTAGAGAATTCAAGAAATTCAGAGAATTCAAGGAATTCAGAGAATTCAAGGAATTCAAGGAATTCAGAGAATTCAAGGAATTCAACGAATTCAAGGAATTCAGAGAATTTCAGTAATTCAAGAAATTCAGAGAATTTCAGTAATTCTGGCAATCAGAAAATTGAAGGCATTCAGCGAATTCTAGGAATTCAACGAATTCAAGGAATTCAGGGAATTTATAGAATTCAACGAATTCAGGGAATTCAGAAAGTTCAGGGAATTCAGAGTATTCAAGGAATTTAGAGAATTCAAGGAATTCAGAAAGTTCAAGGAATTTTTATTATTATTATCATTATTATTATACCATTGAGTTATTTCCCTTTCGGAGTAGGCGTGACTTGCTCGGTTGGAAAATCGTTGTGTGTAGATGGGTATATAGGTATAAGGTAGATAGGTATATAGGTGTAAGGTATATATATTCTAGATTGATTTAGAATTGTCGTGTTATTTATCCAAATGACACGTTCGTTCCGCAACACTGCTCCGACCCAGGTTGCTGATCATTCTTTCTAGCGATCACTCCAAGTGGAGAGCCTCCCAAAATTGTTATCTATGGTTCCCCACTTGGGCCCATTAGTATCCAACGTCTTTGCTTCAGGCGTCATTCACTTTATTGTCACTCTGTTTATAAACTATTTGTCGCCACACTTTTCTGTCCTGGCATACTTCTCTAGCTGCCTTCACGTCCATGCATTTTTTCATGCAAGCTTTTGTGTTTGCTATGGCTTCTTATGCCTTTTCGGATTAATGTCTCATTCACACATTCTAACCATTCCTTCGGCGGTCTACCACTCGGCATTCTGCCATTTACTTTACCTTTATACACTTGTTTGGTCAGTCGTTTATCTTTCATTCTTTCAAGATGTCCGAATCATCTTAACTGATTTCTTTCCCATATGTCAACTAGTGTTTTTCCTCTACCACATTCTTTAAGGATTATCTCGTTTCGGACTTTGTCCATCAGTTTTTTCCGGCATATTGTGCGCAGATGTTTCATGCCAATCGCGTTAATTTTACTCCTGTCCTTTTCTTGACAGGACCATGTCTCGCTACCATATAGTACAGTCGGTACGAATATAGATTTATGTATGGCCATTTCAGCTTTTTTTGATATGTTTTTATTTCTGAGAATGGACCCTGCTCTACCGATAACCTTCTTACCGTTATTTATGGACCTATATAACTCCTCATCTATTTTTTCGTCGCTAGTGAATAGGCTACCCAGATATACGTACTTGTCAACTTGTTCTAATCTCTCATTATTCAGGACAATGTTGCACTTTGTTTACTGACTTTTTCCTTTAAACACAATGATTTTTGTTTTATTTACGTTAATTTTGAGGCACATGTTTTTCATGCTTGTATTAAGTTTATTTAACATTCTTTGCAAGTCCTCGATTGATTCTGCAATAACAATCTTATCATCTGAAAAAGCTAACCCACGTACCTTCACTGTTTCGAGATCTACACCTTCTTCGTCGAAGAGGGCCATTCTTAGACACTTATCCTTAAATATGATGAATAGCCATGAGGACATAACGCATCCTTGTTTCACGCCTTGCATAATGTCGAACCAGTCCCTCAGTTTCCCATTCACCCTTGCACTTGCTTTACTACCTGTATATATTGTTTTTATTGCTTGTAGGATCCATCCATTGACTCCGTACTCTTTAAGGACTTCCCAAAGGTAACTTCTATTTACATTGTCAAATGCTTTTTCTAGGTCAACAAACGCACAGAAAACTTCGTTTCCTACTCTCAAGCTTTTTTCTGTGATCTGCCTCAAGCTAAATATCTGATCAGTACATGATCGCTCTGGCATAAATCCATTTTGGACTTCCCATATCTTTTCTTGTGTAATTTCTATTACCCTACGAATAAGTATTTTTGAGTATATTTTGCTTAAGGTACATAGTAAGCTGATACCTCTGTAATTACTGCAGTTGCTTTTATCTCCATTTCTTTTGTATGTATATTGGTACGATAATCGCTTTTCTCCAATCGTCTGGGACTTCTCACGTCTCGATACATAAATTTATCAATTCGTACTGCCTTTGAGGTATGTACTCGCCACCGTATTTAAACATTTCAGCGCTAATACTGTCTACACCAGCAGCCTTACCGTTCTTTAGGTTCTTAATTACATCCCTAACCTCAGTGATACAGACTTTCAATAGGGTTTTCTAATGCATTATGTTCTATGTCGCAGTTCTGTTGCCCTATATCTTGACCTTCTAATAATTGTTTAAAATAGTCTTTTAAAGCGTCTACTCTCCCGTCTATATCATATAGCATTTCACCTTTGCTGTTATATATTTTCAAACTAACTTAAAAAAAGTTAGTACGCTCCATTCCACCACGTTTGAACAATTTTAACTGTTGAAAATTTATCATTCGTAGATATAAAGGACCACCCTTGTATAAACCCTTACGTACGGACATAAACGTGCACAGTTAGGCAAGTTTCATCTGTGAACGTGTACAGTTGGGCAAGTTCCATCTGTACACATGCACAGTTGGGCAAATGACATCTATGCACGTGCACAGTTGGACAAGTGACATCTGTGCACGTGCACAGTTGGGCAAGGGACATCTGTGCACGTGCACAGTTGGGCAAGGGACATCTGTGTACGTGTACAGTTGGGCAAGTGATATTTGTGCACGTGCACAGTTGTCCAAGTGTGGACTTGTACGTGCACAGATGTCACTTTCCTAACTGTGCACGTGCAAATATATCACTTGTCCAACTGTGCACGTGCACATATGGTATTTGGACAACTGTGCACGTTCAAATTTCGACGCGCACAGTTGTCGCTTGGACAACTGTGCACGTGCACATATGGCACTTGGAGAACTGTGAACGTCGGAATTTCAACGTGCACAGTTGTCCGTCTGGCCATCGACGTGCAAAGTTGCTACGTGCAAAGTTGACTCCACCCCGTTACCTTGGAGTTTCCAGTTTTAGGATTTCTTGAGTTTCTCCATTTTCTTCTAATTCCCTTTGGATTAGGTCGATTAGGAAAATAGGAATATCAGGATTGGGAATCCTATATTCAATTTAAATAATTTTCATAAAATCTTTGTATTGTTTAACTTTATTAAACTTTTATTCAGATATTTCGTACTTCGGTTTCATCCTTGTAGAGACCTGAATAAGCAATAATTACAATTCAAATGTAATATTTATAAAAAGTTTATTTAAGGAAATGACTTTTTTCAGAATTTTATATGAAAAGTACTTCTTTGATGTCTCCTTTTGTAGTAGAAACCAGTCGTGTTTTTCGAGAATAAGGGAAGAAAACAAATATAAAATTTAAAAATTTTCCACAAAGTATAACCTCAAGTGTAACCTGAAATTGGACAGGAAATAGAAGAGAGCCTGGACAATATTTTTAAAGATAAGTTCTTTTTTTTCTTAGATCAATTTGTATTAATTTTACTGAAACAAAATTTTTAAAGCTAAAAGCTATCGTGCCTCATGTAAGGTTAATGAGGGGGGGGGGGGGCCAAAACTCTAAATATACTTCAAAGCGGTTAAAAACTCAAAAATTAAACTGATGATGTTTCACTTGACGCGCTGTTTTCAAAGATTCCTAAATGCATTTTAAGTTTCCCTTAAACTTGTGATATTTCAGTTCAATTGTTATAAGTATTTCAATATTTCAAGCAGGAGAAAATTTGATATATATGTTTATATATGGCTCTTTATCGAATTTTAAAGAATTAGGTATGCGAAGGAATTTCCAATTGATTTTAATGGTTTGAAAGAAATTCCAAATCTTTTCTTTCTTGAAAATCCTGACATGTTGGGGTAGGGCTTCTTTTTGACAAATTCCAGGAATTAATTTTATGGTTTTTCCCTGAGTTTTTGTAATAATATTTTGATCCCTTTTCAAAGAATTTTCACGCGATAAATCAGGGAAATTACGGTATTTCAGAGGTTTCTTTAACTTATCCGAGATTAACCCCAAAAAAAATCTTTCTAAATCACTCAATTTTGGAACTTTTAACTTCTATTGCGACGTTATTGGAAATTTTCTTCTTCTAAATATTAATTTCAGTGCTTTTGGGATTTTTAGGATTTACATCATAATATTGCAGTTCAATTATTATAACTATTTTAATATTTCAAGCAGGAGAAAATTAAATATGTATCTATATATAACTCTTTTTCAAATTAAAAAAAAAAAAAAAAGAAAAAGACTTATTGGCTCCTCGTTTAGAGGTGGGCCGGTATCCGGCACATATTAACTCCTATCTAGTACAATGCTGCTGAAGGCTGGTAACCTTCTCAGCATAAATTACCAACCAATTGACACTCTCGGTTTCCTTTCTCTGTCCTCACCCCCCCCCCCCAGTAACAGAAGTTTTGGTGGGACTGACGTTACGACTAGACTCTCCACCGTACGACGAATGATTAATTTACTTGGACATGATTTCGGCTCGCAAAACAAATCTCGCGCAGAAAGGTGATAGTTGGGTGTACAATCTAAACATGAATAATACAAACAATAAAGTAGCCTCGGAATGGACTGAAACTTGGATTGACGAAATGCATACACACGGTAAACGTAAAGGTCGAGTTTCAGGCGATGAATGGAGACTGGGTGTTTGGAATGCTAGAGGACTGAATGATCTTAAAGTAAGAGAACTACGAGAAACTATGCATGCTAGGAAACTAGATATTTTATGTGTACCTGAGACGAAGAAAAAGGGCTGCGAAAGTAGAATCATAGAACATGGGGTGTTGAAAGGCGGTTTTGAAATATGGTCAGGAGTAAGTAGTGAATCAAATCGTAGTCAAGGGGTCGGTTTAATTATGAATGAAAAAGCAAGACAGCATCTCAAAGATCATGATTTTGTATCTCCCAGATTGTTGTGGGCTAGAATGAAGGTAGGAATCAGAAGGTTATTTATCATAGCGTGCTACGCGCCAGTTGACAGTGAGCCGCGAGAAGTCAAAGACGCCTTCTGGGACACTTTAAATGACACAATAAGTACTTGCGATCAAGGTGAAAGAATAATTCTGCTAGGAGATATGAACGGATGGGTCGGCGTCCAACGCCAGGATACACATACAGAAAGGGTGCTAGGTAATTTTGGGGATCCAACAAGAAAAAATTATAACGGGGAAAAATTAGTTAGCTTATGCTTAGAAAAGGGCCTATTTATTACCAATACTTGGTTTAGACATAAAATGATCCACACGTACACTTGGTGTAAAGGAAATAACCGCAGTGTAATTTACTTCGTTATTGCGGATGAAAGACTAAGAGAACTAGTCAAAGATACAAGAGTCATGAGGGGTTCCGAATGCAATACTGATCATTACCTTTTAATCTCTAAAATAAACTTAGGCCGGGGATGGAAAAGAAAGAGAACAGAAAAAACGAAACAAACTCGAATGAAGATTGAAAATTTACAGAAACTGGAAGTGCGAATAGAGTTTCAAAATAAGATAAGCGAACGCATAGCTAGGGCAACTTGGGAAGCGCTTATAAGCAATAAAGATATAGTTCTTGGTCAACTATATGTGACGGTTTTTCATTTAATAAACATTTTTTGTTATCAATAACGTACTATTTTAATAATTTTTTGAAGAAATATGGTGAATTTCAGAACTTGATTACACACAAAAATTTTGATTTGAAAAAAATACTATTCGCGGAAAAAATGATTCACCTTCAAAGTATGTATAAAAAATGTAGTGCACGGTTTCAGCAATATTTTCCAATGAAATAAAAATTATAAAATGTGGGCTTTTTAAGAAAATGCAGTTTCAATGTGTTCAGAAAAATAGTCGCCATTATGCTATTTTCAAAAATTGTTATATTTTCTTCAGATTATTTGATAGATCAAGGATTTCTTTATCATTTATAAAAATTGATCCATATCAAATTCAATATACAAGGTTTTGAATTTCTAAGACTTTTAGTCCAAATATATTGACTTTTCAACAAAATAGTTGAATTTGCAACCAAAAAAGATTTTCTGCTAGAAGAAAATGATCTTTTTAACCCAAAAAGAAGAATTTTCAAACACAAAAGAATTTATTTTTAACCCAACAGTTGCACTTACAACCAATGGTTGAATGGAGAAAATGAATTTTCTACAATAAAAGATGAATTTTCATTGCGAAGAGTCCAGTCCAAGAGACAAATTTCAACAAAATAGTTGAATTATCATCTTTTAACAATGATGTTAAAATTGAAATCGTCAAATTTCCAGTTAAAAAAATGTATTTTCAACAGAAAGAAAGGATTTTCAACCAATTTTATTCAACCAAAAAAGAAGTTTTTTTAAAATTTAATAGGTGAATCATGGATGAAAAAATGAATTTTTAACACAAAAGATTAATTTTCGAACTAAGAAGAGGAATCTTGAACAAAATGCATGAATTTTCTATCAAATAATTAATTTTCCTGACTCATAAAAAATAAATTTTCGACCAACAATAAAGTGGTTAAATTTTTGGATGAAAAAAGTAATTTTTAACCAAAAAGACGAACTTTTAACCAAAAGGTATAAATTACACACCAAGAAGATAATTGTTATCTAAAAATGCAATATTTTAAGACAATAAATTAATTTATTTATTTTTTAATTTGAATTTTGAAGTAAGAAGTAAGAAGAAGAAGAAATGTCTACAAAACTGTTAAATTTTTGACCCGAAGATACAATTTTCGAAAATAAAGTTAATTTTGTACCCAATAATTAAATTTTTATTTGAAACGATAGTTGAATTTTTAAAGAAAATAGTTGACTTTCTAACAAAGAATATGAATTTTCAACAAAAAAACAAAAGTTCAATTTTCAGAATAAATAGTTTAATTATAAGAGAAGTTGAATTTTCAACCAAAAATATGAAGTTTCTTAAAAAAGAGAAATTTTAAATAAATTAATTAAGTTTTTAAACGAATTTTTGCTTTATTCCAACTAAAAAATCATTCACAATCAAAACGATATAGTCTAACTTTTTGTTTAAAAATTAATTTTGAGCGAAGAAAAAATTCATTTTCAACAAATAGTGAAATTGTGAAAACTGATGTAAGAGTTTGTTTTCATTAATTTTTTATTCGGTTATTTTCATGTCAAGCATCGCAAGAAATGTACTGCAGATAAAGAATACAATTTTTGTGTATTTTTCCGATGAAAAAAAAAACATTTTTCCTGGTAATTAAAATTAAAAAAAAAAATCTTCTAAACTCTAAAAAAATTTTTAATCTAGGTGTGAATGTCCAAAAGTTGAAGAATTTATGTCTCATTCATTCTCAACTTTTAGTGGAAAATACAAAGATTAACTATTTGCTTCGATACTAAACTTAAAAAAAAACGATTTTTTTAAAGTTTCACAATTTTCGTGAAAGGTTCATACTTTTAGGTTGGAAAAATCGTCTTTTTGGTAGAATATTAAAATCTTTGGTGGGCAACTAATCTTTTTGCTTAAAAGTTTAACTATTCTGTTAAAAATACATCTTCTTCAGTTGAAAATTTGAGTTTTCTTGATTAAAAATTAATATTTTTATCCTAAAATTTACCTTGAGTATTCATCTTTTAAATAAAAAATCCATGTTTTTTTGTTTGATTTGACTTGTTGATAACTCGTTATTTTGTTGTTGTTAAAAATTAATTTGTTGAACTAAAATATTGTCGATTCTATTTCTGATTAAAAAAATATTTTTTCTAATTGAAAATTCAACTATTTGGTTCAAAAATCGTCTTTCTGGATTGAAAATTCAATATCGTTGTTGAAGGTTGATTAAAACCTTTTTTGATGAAAATTAAACCTTTTAGGTTACTTTTCATGTAACAGAAATGTATTTTCATTAAAACTCGATTTCCAAAAAATTCCTACTGTGTTTTCATCCATGGTCCTTTATTCGTACTTCAGAATAATTTTTTGTTTACGTAACAAAAATAAGTTTTATAATGTGACTATTACATAATAAAATTTGTATTTCATTATATCGGTTTTATAATCAATTTTATAGATTGTTAGTATTATTATTAATTAAGGAGCATTCCAGAGATTCTAGGCTCAATCATAAGGATAAGTTTTTTTTCTTTTGTACGATAATGTGCAAAAAGTTTTTCTTGAACTGAAAAGACTGATGTGATTTTTGGAATCCCTAACTCAAGAATATTGAAACTTCTTTTGAATTATTATTTCAAGTGAAAAATTTTAAAAAAATGGAAAAGTTCAGTAGAAAAACGCGATTGTGCAACATTTTCGACAATCATGAAAGAATGAGGAAGCAGCATTGTGAATCTTGTCAAAAAGCTGCGTCACTTCCAACAACATAGTGTTATTCAAAATGAAAAAACAAGAATCATTTGCACACCTGATATTTTTTACCTTGCTTCATTGAGGTCAGTTTTTAAAATTTTGAAACATTGAATAGATTTTAAAAGCAAAAAAAGATTCTTTCTAATTTAAAGAGAGTAAAGTAATAATATTTATATTTTCAATATCATAAAAAAACTATGTTTTCAGAGATCTTATTTTGGGCTCGACAGTTACCTCCGATCAACCAAATTTTGTAAATTATATTCGTATTACTGGATTTGAATTTGTGTTTTAAAAACTATTTCAAAGTTTGAGAATCTAAAACTGATTGCTAATAGTTTATCTGTCCTTTCTCAATTTTCCTTGCATGCTTTTTCATAATGTTCCTTGAGGATTATTAGTTCAAACTGCTGTCATTCATTGCAGCAACCTTGTTTGATAAATAATAAAAAATAATAAATAATAATAATAAATCAAGAAAATTCTGAAAAAATAATAGTAGGGAAAGGCGTTACACTTTTTTGCAATGAAAATTATACTTGTCTTGAAGAAGTCGCAGCACTACGGCCCAGTATAGAGAAGCTTATAACCATAATGTTTGCAATGATATCTACGACAAATTTTTTCGTTAATAATGAATAAGTTGAATTTTTTTTTCATTCTGATCCACAAAATTTCAGATGTGATTAAATGATTTCCAGTTTACATACAAATAAAAATGGATGATGTAACCAAGTACCACGTAGCATACAGAAGAACAAACCCGGATAGAGCTTGGAGAAAAATAGCAATTGGAATATGATGTGGAATAAATAGACAAACTATTATTTTCAGAAAAATGAGAAATCTACTTGAAGATATAGATATTAGATACATATTAATTATTATTATTATTATTATTATTATATTCACCAATAGAATTGAAGATGATCACGAAAGTGACAAACAGAATAAAAGCAATCTTCATTGTTTCCAAGTAGAGGAGAATCTGAGCACAGTTTATCAGGCTATGTATACTATAAATGTTATCATATACCAAAGGCATTAGGCTTGTTCTGAAATATTTGTATTTTAGAAGTCGGTGACAAGGAAAAAAATTATTCACTTCATGCGCTGAAATTGATGTCGCAACTTATACTTATCTTGCAAGGATTAGAATGACGCATAGCATTCCTTCGTAGATTTGATAAAATGTTTTCGGAATTTTCAAAGCAATTTCTAATTTCTAGATGTCAAGATTTTCAAGATATCAAGGACTTTTCATAAAATACCAGGAATTTTGAAGCATTTCATCATTTTTTGATAGGATTTTGAATATTCCATGGGGCTTTTATTATTTTTAATATTTTAAAGAATATGAAAGTATTTCCAAGAATCTTAAACAATGTTCATACTCTCTTGGGTCACCCTACTATGTTTCTGTTCACCTATATTCTGTTCTTTTTTAAAATTTGAAAGGTGAATAAGAAATCTAAAGTAGAATTTGTTATTTTCTTCAAAACTTCGATTTTCAAATAGAAATTATATTCTACGTAACTACATTCATCACCAGAATTTTTTGTACACTCAAAGATTTTGAAAATAGTTTTTTACATCAAAATAAATAAATTCGTATCGTAAAGACTAATTCAATAAAGAAATGGTGACCGAACCTTGAAATATATCGAAAAAATCACTTTTTTCAAAGTTTCCAACTTCAAAAAGTTTCTGCGAACTGTAGATATCGTTTTAAAAATCTGGAAAAAAATCATGGAGACTCAGTTTCATATGTAAAAGAAGATTCTTGCTATCCATATTCAAAATTCAAAAAAAAAATGTTGGCCCACGCTAAACATTGAAATAAAACTTGCTTAATTGGAAATAGTGATTGAGAGTTTTAACAGGAATTTAATTGGTGTCGTGATGACTGGACAAAATATTGGATTATAATGTGTACACTTATACACAGGGATTTAGTAGTTTACAATTTTTAATTCTTAATATTTATTTAAATAGATCGTTTTTTTTTTTTTTTTGAAAATGATGAATTTCAGCAAAATTCATTGACATAGGAAAATATAACTGATATTATTGGAGGACCGGTTAAAAATATAAGGGAGCTTTATTTAGTTAACAAAAAAAAGTTGTAGTCAGCTCATTTTTGGTTAAAATTATTTCTTTATTTTGGTTATAACAAATAATTTGTATACGTTTATCAGTCATAGATACGGATTCATGGAATTCATGGATTTCTCTGAATTATCGGAATTATCGGCATTCATGGAATTCGCAAAATTGACGGCATTCATAGAATTCGCGGGATTTACGAAATCAATGGAATTCATGAAATTATTGGAATTCACGGAATTCATGAAGTTCACTGAATTCATGCAGTTCACTGAATTCATGAAATTCACTGAATTCATGAATTTCGTAAATTCAATGAATTCCGAGAATTCCTTAAATTCTGTGAATTCCTATAATAACGTTAATTCCGTGAATTCCGTAAGTTCCATAAATTGTGTGAATGCCATGAATTCTCTACTCTGTTCACCGAGAGAACAAAATAGGTCGCGCAAAATTTATGAAAGAAGGCGTCGACAAATTTTTTTTTCGTTCGGTCGACAGACAATTTTTGTTAAAGGAGGAAACAATTTTTTTCAAATAGAATTACCCAAGTGTTTTCCTAAATTCTGTATATCCTCACTAAAGGCCAGATGCGCGGACCGTACGTGACAGTCACAATAGGCCATAAATATTGAAAGACATTCCAGCCAAATACTCACTCCTACGATTCCCCTTCTTTTACAAGCTGCCACAGGTAACGAAATTTCGTCGTTTCAGAAAATTGTTCTCTCGGTGAAGAGAGTATATGAATGCCGTGAATTCCCTAACGTTAGTGAATTCCATGAATTCTATAAATGCGCATCTATAAGTACCCCCCAACCCTACTGCGCAGCCATACATGCCTTGCAACTTTACTGCGCACCCGTAAATGCCATAGAACTCTACTGCGCTGATGTCAGTGCTATGCAACTCTACTGCGCATGTAAAAGAAAATCCTTAAATCACTGCGCAGTCATAAGTTCTGTGTACTATACTGCGCACATGTAAGTGCAATCTAATTGCACTGCGCAGCTCCAAATGCCGTCAAACTTTACTGCGCAACCATATGTGCCATTGAACTCTGATGCGCAGACCTATAATATTGATACATTTGATTGAAGAGTAAGTAAGCTATGGTAATGCATAATATTTGACAATACGGTTTTTTATAGTAAAACTTTTTTCTTCAACATAATTCAAAGATGATGCAGAGATATAAAAGATTCCTTGGTTCGAGACGAATCGACTGACCTACAATATGAATAAATTTTAGTAAAGAGTAGGGAAGTTATAGTAATTTATATATTTTTAAAATCGATTTTTATAGTAAAAATTTCTCAATGAATAAATACGAACTAGTGGAACCGCTCTACGGGCTGCCACGTCACTCGTTGTCTGACCAAAGCCAGTCGCCACCACTGACGAACGGTGGAGATACTAAAGTCGGGACAAAAAGGGGACACCTGGCTTTGAAGGGCTATTACTTGAAGAGAAAAAATTGCAGAATTTTGAGTCAAAGACAGAAACATTCTTCAACTTTATCCTCTTTCCTGTCTTTTCTATGCAGAAAATGTGTGAAAAAACAGGAGGAATAACCCTCAATTTTTAGTACCTCGACTTTGAAGTCCTCCGCAAGTGCAAAAATTGGTATCAGAAATTTGAAAAAATTCATGAGTATTCGCTAGAAATGCAAAAAATAATTATCTTGACTCTGAACAGAGATTTCAAGCTCAAATCTAACTTGAAATAAGCTTCTTGATTCAGCGGTTACATCTCAAAAGTTTAATGGTCAATAAAAATTATTGTTGTCTGAATTAAAAGCGCTTGGACAATCACAAATCCCTTTAGAAAAAAAGGTCAACCTGTCCCTTTTTTCTATTTATTTCTATTAACAGTTATTTAAAGTTCTAGAAATTCTCACACTTTTGCAAGATTATTTTTTTAATCCCTCAATTTTCTCTGTCAAGTGAGGTAAAGAATTGGAAAAAAGGAAATAAATAGACAATTAATACAGGGTGTCTATTACCCTACCTGGAAAACCTGGAAAACCTGAAATTGTCAGGGAATGTTTATGTACCTGGAAATTGCAGGGAAATTATTTTGAAGTCAAGGAATTGTTTTGAAAGCGTGCTTAATTTTTTTTTAAATTTCAACATAAAATTGAATAGCAATGATTCTCTATTGGCGAAGAACCTTTATATTACTGTATTTGACTCTTTTGTCAAAAATTCGTTTTTTGTTGTTTGAAATTAGTCATTTTCTATGAAAAATTGTAATTTTGTTGGAAATTCTTTTTTGGTTGAATTCAACTGTTTTTGATTAATAATTTAAATCTTTTTTGTTAGAAATATCAATTACGAAATTTTCTTTTCCAGAATCATCTTTTTTGCCATGAAAATTTAATTACTTGTTTGAAATTTGAACTTCCGTTAGAAATAATCCGTTTGTTTGTTGAAAACTCATCATTTTATTTGAAAATTCATCTACTTGGTTGAAAAATGAGCTATTTTGTTGAAAATGTGTTAATTTCCTTGTTGAAAATTAACTTCTTTTTTAATTCAAAATGTAACTACTCTAATTAAATATTTTGTTTGAACATTAAATTTTTAACTGAAAATCTAACTCTTAATTTTTGGATTGACAATTTATCTTGCTTAACGTAAAATTCATGTATTTTGTTCAAAATTCGTCTCTTGAGTTTGAAATTGAACTATTCCAGTTAAAGATTCATAATTTTAGTTGAAGATTCATTAGTTTGTTGGAAAACTAATTTTTCAACTCAGAAGTTAACTATTCCATTTTTGGTTGAAGGTTGATCGTTTTCAGTTCAAAGTCCAACTATTTGGTTGAAAATTGATCTTTCTCAGTTAAAAATTCAAGTATTTATTTAAGAATTCATGTATTTTGTTTAAAAATCGTCTTTTTTTGTAGAAAATTAGTTCTTTTTGATGTGAAATGTTAATATTTTTAGATGAAAATTATTGTTCAATACTGATATTTTTTAGCTGAATATTTAACTTTTTTTGGCGAAAAATGATTTTTTCAGTTGAAAATTCAACTATATGGTTAACATTTCAATTATTTGGTTAAAAGTTCATCTATTTTAGCGGAAGATTCATAATTTTAGTTCAAAATGAATCACTTTCATTAAAAAATTTTGTTTTTCTTGGAAAATTAATTTTTTTAGCAGAACACTAAACAATTTCATTTTTGTTGAAAACTGGTATTTTTAATTAAAAATTCAACTGTTGAGTTGAAAATTGATCTGTTTCAGTAGAAAATTCATCTTTTTTCTTAACAAGTTGGAACTAGTTGGTTCAAAGTTAAACTCTTCAGTTAAAAATTAATCCTTTTGATTTGAAATTCATCCATCCCAGAAGAAGATTCATCATTTCAGTTGAAAACTAATCACTTCGGTTGAAAAGTTGTCTATTTTTTATGAAAAATTGATTTTCTTAAATTGAAAATTAAACTATTTTCTTTCTGGTTGAAAACTGATCG
Source organism: Andricus curvator (assembly GCA_932195095.1). Taxonomy (NCBI): domain Eukaryota; kingdom Metazoa; phylum Arthropoda; class Insecta; order Hymenoptera; family Cynipidae; genus Andricus; species Andricus curvator. The sequence continues at coordinate 290,913 of CAKNYM010050678.1, forward strand.
TTTTTAGTTCAAATTCCAACTATTTGGTTGAAAATTGATCTTTTTTATTGAAAAATTCCTGTATTTGCTTTTTAGTTGGAGGTTCAACTATTTGTTATAGACGTCATCTATCTTTTTTAAAATACAATTCTTTTACTTATAAAAGATAAACGTTTATTTTTTCGCCTGCTGGCCTTAAAAAATTGACTTGCTCACACCTACATTATTTAACGAATTTTCTTAAAACTAACCCTTAAAACTAACATCCTTCCACACCTTATCTCTAACGCCGCTCGCTCTTATCGCATTGCCTTCCTCTCTTCGCCTGGCCTCGCACGGATGTCCCTACTTTCTTGCTTTGCCTTGCATTACCAAACTGTGCCTCTGCGGCTAATACCTAATACTTATCTACTATTTACAATATTTACATTTACTTATATTTACTTCCTCCTCTATGTACAATCTTTCCTTCTCCATTCATCTTCCTCCTTCCTTCTCTTCTTCACCATCTTACCCAAGACTCCCTTCACCCATGCTACTGCCTTTTTGTCCCCCTTTCATGCATCAATACCACCATGCTTATCCCACTCCTTTCCACCTCTACGCACTCCTCCAACCAGTGCTCCACTCTTGCCTCCCCCTTCCCACATAGTTCACACATCCTCTTTCCCATAGCGAGCCAGAACCTATTGAAACCCTCCATGCACCCACATCTCATCCTCGCTATAAGCTCCTGACTTCCTTTCTCTCTTTTCTCACGCAAATATTGCGCTCTCGCCCTTGGCATAATCCACACATAGTTCCCATTAAACCTTGTCTCTCTTATTCTCTCTTCCCCTGATGTCTTCTCTCTCTCCATGCTGTTTTTCTTCACCAACTCATATACCTTCCTTCCTTCCTCATGCATCCTCCTCACTTCATCCATCTGCACTCCATTCGTTCTAAAATACCTTTCTCTTTCAACCTCCATCTTTCCAACCCCTGTCCTGTTCTCCTTCTCCCACCAACACTCCCTAACCAGCTTACTTCCCCCCTCTTCCAAAAATTGCTCCTCATATTTACACGCCCGACTCCCCGCTAGAATCCCTACACTCGTTTTCCCCGTTTCCTTCCTGACAATATAATTAGGCGTGTTCCTTGCCAGCCCCAGTGTCCATTTTACATACCTCTCCTGTATCCTATTCACCTCTTCGCTTCCCTTCCATCCGCACACCTCTACTCCATACAATGGCAGACTCATCACTAGTGAATCAAACAATTTCATTCTCCTTCCAAAATCATCTGCGAATAACTTCTTTCCCAACCCGTACACCTGCCTCATCACCACATTTGCCCTCCTCACTCTTTCTTTTATGTGACCATCTACTCCGCCATTCCTCCGAAACAAGAAGCCCAGGTACACAAACTCATTCACCGCCTGCACCGCCTTTCCCTTCCACTTCCACTCCCCTTCCTTATCCCTTCCACCTCCTTTTCTGAAAACCATAACCTTGGACTTTTCCGCATTCAGTTCTAACCTGCTCTTATCCAGGTGTCTTCTCAACCTCTTCATCATTTCCTTTAAGGCCTCCTCGCTTTTTGCCAACAACACTATGTCATCTGCATACGCTAGCGACCAAATTCTAACCCCTTCTATCCTGAATGCTCCTACCACTCCGGCCTCCAGCTTACTTTCCATATCCGCAATTAAAATCGCAAAAAGCGTTGGGCTAAGCGGACACCCTTGTCTTAACCTTGTATCCATCCAGAATCCCTCCGAAATCCGGTGTCCTCCTCTTACCTTATCTTTGGTCTCTTCATATAGCTTCCTTACACTCTCGATCAGGCCTCTCTCCACTCCCCTATCCTCCATCGCGTCCCACAATTCTTTTACTTATATATAAAATTTTTCGCTATGCCTAATTTTTCCATCTGAGTGATTTCGTCTATTTGATACTATCAGATTTTTTCTTCTCTCTGATGCCCTTGACACACACAAATTTTCCTAATTATTGAAGAATCATCTGAAATGGAATTATCATGTTTTGTTCGCTTACTCTTACATTGCAAGGTAAGCTTCAACAAACATAGTGACTGAGTTTCTTTTCTTGAAATTGGGTTATAGAAAGTAAATATCCTAGAAAGACAAGCATGATGCGTGGAATCATTTTGATAACAACAGTATACGTACTCTAAAGAAGCAGCAGAATATTTATTAGTTTTACTCTTAACAAAATTCTTCAATAATACTAAAGTCAGTTTGTCCTATGATTGGAAGAAATGAAGATCATTAATTCTCTGGTCTTCTCGTTAGTTGTGATCTTTAATTTTATTGGTAAATATAATATTTATTATTAAATATCAGTTTTGGAGGCGGAACATTTCTAAAACTTATTAAAAAACAAATTTAAATTCAGTAACAAAATAAGGTAAAAAGGTCGGGTCTGTAAATAATTATTGTTTTTTCATTTACAAAAATGCTATCCTAGTGGAGGTGGTGTAGCCTATTTAAAAGATTTACAATATTGCTTTCAAATTAATAAAATTGAAAATATTGCACAATCACGGTTTTTAGTCAACTTTTCTATTTTTCACATTCCGAATTTTCAAGAAATTGTTATAATTATTATATGGGTGATTGCCAAAAAGTTTTAAAACTCAAAGAACGAAATTTTTCATAGTTTTTAATTTTTGATACTGTTTAAGCACAAACTGTGCAAAAAAATGTTCATCATTTTTAACAAACAGGATATTTTTCTGAAATTTTAAAATGTGGACACCGAATGAAAGATATTAGGCGATTTGAATTTTTTGTTCGTATGCCGATTAATAAATTTGTTTCCCTAAGCCCAAACGATTCGATTACATTCAGCTTGGTTATTCACCTTGGTTATTTTACAATAAATCTTATATTTGTTCCTTGTACGCTTGGTATGATTGTTGAAGCATTTCTTTAGAAATGCATCTCTTCCGGTAAAAATTAATATCCTAATATTCAATAATTATTTATTTGTTAAACAGCAATACACTATCTTCATTTCTCATTTACTGTTTTTAGAAGTTTCCTATTTAATCGCTCTAGGTAAAATATAATTAAAGTGGTAAAATCGATCAATTTTTATTTCATTTTGCAGAATTGAGTTTGCAGGGTGCGAACAACAGCCGACCTAAACTTATTCGTCCTGAACCTTGTGACGAGGATTGCGCTCCTCCTGATCTGTGGTTACCACATAAAACGGACTTGTTCCAGTTTCCTCATGGTTGCAATCTTAGATACCAGTTCTTCACTAGAAAAAGCCCAATCTCTGTAGACATGTCTTTCATTCTGGTACCAACAAACGTCCGGTATCAGATAGAAAAAAGCCGCTTTGGTCACATTCTTGGATTCTGTGACAGCACCGGTTTTCACAGATTATATTATAACGGAGACATGGTGAAATTTGAGGAGCGAAGCCACTACGATATGAAACTTCTTGCTAGAGGCGACTATGCTACGAAAATTACTGCACCAGGAGTAGACTATCTTTTCAAGATTGATCAAGCAGAATTGCAGCGATGCTCTTGATTCTTCATTTTTCACTTTTTAAATTTGTTTATTTTATTATTTCAAGTGTGGAAACATGTAACTGCGAGAGTAAAATAGAAATATACTAAATTTTTCGGGAATAAACCTAAAGTTTTGAAATTGTACAAAAGCATGAAGTTAATAATTGAAAACTAATATTTTTGAAATAGACATATTTACGTTGTACTCACTGTGTTTGCATAATTTTTTATAGGTGATAATATTATTATTTTTTCATTACTTAAAACCCTCAAAATGAAAATAAAGTCTTCAACATTTTTGACTCCTAAAATTAGTTCAAGAAAAGGGGAAATGAGGATTTGGGGATTAGGTGAAGTAGAAAAAATATGAGGGGGGTGGAGTGACGGGTAGTGAGGAGCGTAAGGGGAGATAATATAGGAAGAGATGGGAAAAGATAACAGGAGAAGTAATGGGCAAGGAGTGGAGGTGAGGAGAAATGACGGGAGGAGACTTACTGAAAATTAGGACAAATTTCGTCAGTGGAAGTAAGGAAAATTAGAGAAAGGTAAATAGGAGAAGTGTGGGGTGATGGTGAAAGGGGAAATAAGAGAAGTGAGTGTAAGTAAGAAGTGGGGAAAATGATTAGAAAAGAGGTGGGTTAAGGAGGTGTAGTAACGGCTAGGTAATGAAAATAGGGGAAGGTGAGTGTTAGCTGGCGAAGAAAGGAGATGGGAAATTTGCAAAGGAAGAAATTGGTGATGGGGTGCGAAAGTTCTTGTCCACTACAGTTAAAAGTTGTCAAAAAATAAGTTGAGGTAGACTAAATTTCCCAAAAATCTCAAAAATACAGTGCTCTAGCTATAATAGAATTGCAGTTATGGCCTTCTAAATAGGGCCTGCTTTCATGGAACTTATATGTACGTGGAATTTCGTTTCAAATTTCTTGCTTCTGCTTCATTCGATGCAAAAAAAATATACTCAAAAGAATTAAAAAAAAATAGTTCTTTGATAAAAAAAGAAAATCTATTTGTTTGTTTTAGGTAGCCTCAAAAAAAATTTTTGATGTTACTTAGCGAGGCATAGACTGTTCCGTTCTCAGTATCAGTTATCTCAAACAAGAATCAAGCTTTGAAAATAAGGACTAGGAATATTCTTTAGAGAAACTAAATATCGTACATATGAAGTGCAAGCTAAATCATGGAAGAACATTTGAAGGGCAGGAATCCTAATCGAGTTGAGTGCCAGTTTTTTCGAAATACGCTTTTTTTTCATGAAATCCTTTTTTAGACGTAGGCCAACACTATTGTAGTTGGGAAATCGCGAATCGACCAAAAAATTTGTGTACATATATTTTTGCAGTTTGTCGATTTTCAAGTCCACTGCCTGTGGTAGTCCTATTTTTCTCAAGACCAATGGATTCTCACGGAAAATCCATTTTTTGTTTTGAACGGGCCCGGTTTTAATAAACGTCTTAGGCCTTATGATCCATCCACTGTCGATCTGGCCAACTGTAGCATTTTCTGATTGGCGAGGTACAGAAGATTTCACACCAGGTTAATATTTTCGCAAACGACAGTGTTTTGAAGGTATCGCATTGTTCACACCACTTTAGTGTCATATTGAAAAGAAAACAAATTTTTGAAACAAAACGGGAACGTTGCATCACAGGTATAAATCTTCACTCCTCAACAGACAACTGGTATGGAAATCTCATTGAAATAATTTTGATTGCAGTATTAATCGCGAACCACAAAAAAAGGCGATACTTGTGCAAGTTTTCTCATAATACACACTTTAGCGAAAATGGCCATAAGAGAAATGGGACTGCCATTCCCCTTGGACTTAACTCTTCCTACACGTTGAAAGCTAATAACATAGTGGGACATTAGAATTCGAAGATTTAACTCCATGTTATATCAATTCGGTAAAGAAGAACATAAAAATTGAATGTTATAAATTTTTATGAACATACATATAAATTATGATATTTATCCGTCGCCCTAAAAAATTCGGAAAATCGCACTCAACACTATTAGGATTTCCGCTTTTCATTTATCATACGACTCTGTGAAAGCCTCATCAGTTTCTAGTATTGAACAGCACACTGCAGCCTGGCCGCGCAGTCCGCATGATGCCTAGAGGTCTCGTATTTTATCCAGACATGTTGGAAATCTGCGTCAACAGACTCCATCGCCTATCCACTCATGAATCCTAGCCGCATCTGCATATCTTCACAAAAGCCTAGAACATAAAAAAAGACTCCTTCCACTTTGGATGTGACAGAAAGTCCTAGATCGAAGTAAGTTTCTTTGAAAGCTTCGATTACATCCTCAAACCTAGGATCAAGATGCTTCTTAAAGCACGTGTGTACAACGGCTCTGATATCCTCAAAGGCTTTGCAACATTTCAAACAACCTAAGTTGCACCTGGCATGAAGCAAAAAGACTTTTTGCAGTACTATCTTGCACGAGAAATGCGCCAATAGAGTATTCACTATACCTTGCATCAAATGTCATTCTCGTGGAGGTAGGATCTACAGAAAAGTTTTCTCTTTACAAGTGTCAAAAAGGGAAGGATTGATAAACGTTTTACAGTTTTCTGCATCTGCTTTTAGGGATCGTGCTTCACCCTAGTTCACCCTAGTTCACCCTAGTTCACCCTTGTTACATTCCACGTTCGTCAAGCTCACATTACTTTCCATAAAACAGCGTGCACGTAAAAGTGCTACTGTGGGACATAATGCCCACCATGATATTAGCAAATGTCAAGTAATTTGCCACAGTTCATTGAAAATTATTGATATGCATTTCAGACCACAGTTGCGAGACGTTTACGTAATTTTCCTAGGAACATTTTTCCAAGGCGGGAAAGAGCAATTCATTGAAGCCAGAATCCGTGAATCGCTTAGCAGAAACTCCTTGTTCATACTTTTGACTGCGCCCATCAGATTCTTTATCTTTTGATGTGGATTTAAAATAGACAGGCATACTTTCAAGAAATCTCCTCCGCCGACGACTCCAAACCGCATCTTTCTCGCCTACTGATTCACGCAAGGATCTCAACTGAGAAGGCCAGTTGAACTTCAAGCTTGAATCACCCTCTTGGTCCAACTCACATAGCCTCCTCGAACATATTTTGGGAAATCTATGTTCTTCCATACTGGCCAGGGAGATCCACCAAATATACGCCCTTGTAAATGCTTTAAAGCTGCTTGGATCGATCCCTGTTTCCACCCTTATGAAGTGACTGGGAGTGCTCCTAGGTCAATGAAACAGACATTTAAAAAATCTTTCTTGAACAACGTTATTATCCTCCAAGTATCTCAGACCTCAGATTTCTGCCACCTACAGAGCAGTAGCATCCAAAATTCCACTCAAAAGAGTACTAATCGCCTCCCATGAGTAAACTTCATTTTATTTAGGATACCACATACTCTGTACGCAGCGAGGGAACCTTTCTCAACGACGTGGTCGTTGGCTTTTTTAAATTTGCCAGAAGCCGAAAAGGCTTCAATAAATGGCATTTTTAAATTTATAATTATGGGTTTTGAATGCGCTATTGTAAAATGGTTTAATTCTTGTGGCTTCATAACTAGATTTTTTTGCTTCAAAAGCAAGGCAATCCAAAAAAAAAATCTTTTTTTTTTAATAATTTTATTTTTCCTTATAATAGTTCTTTTTTTCTTTTTTCCTTACTGAATATATTATTCCATCAAAAGAGTGTTCACCGGCATGTTCATTTTTTTGTCTTTTTGCGAAATTTTGAGAACTATCTTTCTAATATTTTATCTTGGGTTGGGCAATAATAAAAATTTTTGAATTTTGATTATGGCTAGCGAAAATCTTTTTCTAGATATCAAAATGAGTCTTCATGATTTTGTTGTAATTTGTCGGCCTTTACCATACAAAACCATAGTGCAAAAATTGGTATCATAAATTTGAAAAAATTCATGAATATTCGGTAGAAAAGTAAAAAACAATTATCTCGACTTTGGACAGATATTTCAAGCTCAAATCTAACTTGCAATTTCATTTTTGTTGAAAATTGGTATTTTTAATTCAAAGTTCAACTCTTTAGTTGAAAATTGATCATGCTTCATTAGAAAATTCATCTTCTTGCTTGACAAGTTGAAACTACTTGGTTCAAAGTTAAACTCTTTAGTTGAAAATTAATCTTTTTCTTTGAAATTAATCTATCCCGGAAGAAGATTCATTATTTTAGTTGGAAATTAATCACTTTGGTTGAAAAGTTGTGTATTTTTTATGAAAATTTGATTTTTTTTAATGAAAATTAAACGATTTCTTTTTGGGTTGAAAACTGATCGTGTTAGGTTCAAAGTGCAACTATTTGGTTGAAAATTGATCTTCTAAAGTTGAAAATTCAAGTAGGGTAAGGAGGGGCAGCGCCGACCGGTGGGGCAAAGGTAACTTTGCTTATAACATCGCTATTATTTAACAATTTTCATTCTACTTTGCATTAAATAAATCTGTTTTATTATAGAGATAGCGTTACTTACTCATATCTTGAAAATCGACGTTGTAAAAGAAAAATTATGCAGAAAAGAGTTTTGACAACGAAAGAATGGAAGATTCGCTGGCAGAAATGTAAAGTTTTCGACGTTAATGGCAATACTTACAGTATGAAAATTTGATATTTTGACAGATAAAACAATATCACATTATGTCATTATAATAATTGAACGTAATACAAGTCCAAAGTGTATTTAATATCGTAAATAATTGAGGCCTCACCAGTGGGGCAAGCCCGACCAAAATAATAGTTTACACGTGCTTAGGTTATAAACGTATCATAAGTTTGGTCGATAAGTCATCGGTAATGTAGAACAGCCACTTATCTTCTGGGCTACATGCAAGAAACTCTATTATATATTATTATTTTCAATCCGGTCGGTAGAGCGGGTGTTCTGTACTGGTACGGTAGAAACCTTTGCGCGTACTCCGTCTCTAGTTGAATGTCAACTAATAAGAGGTTATATCACAGCTATCACGATTTTTATTAAAAATAACTTATTCTTCTTGCTGAATATGTTTAAAGGTAATTTTTCCAATACATAAAATACCACAGACGCGGAACATCATGTTTTCCACTCTTCAGATGTTTTGATTTTCATAAAAAGCTGCGGTTGGCTTTGCCCTCCGGTGTGGGGCAAAGCCGACGAAATACAGTTTGTCAGAAATAATTCACTTATTAAATCATTGTTTTATTCATATAATTGTTACTTATAGAAATATGATGTACAATAATGTAGGACTCGAAATGGGAAAAAAATGGATCAATTCCACATCTTATTAACTTTAAAAAAATCATTGACTGTTAACTGGTCGGCGCTGCCCCTCCTTACCCTAATTGTTTAGGAATTCATGAATTTTGTTGGAAAATCGTCTATTTCGATAGAAAATTAATCTTTTTGGTTGGGAATTCAACTATTTGTTAAAGACGTCATCTATCTTTTTAAAATACAATTTTTGGACTTATATTATATATAAAATTTTTCACTATGCATGAGTTTTCCGTCTGGGTGATTCCGTCTTTTTGGTACTACCAGACTTTTTCTTCTCTCGGGTGCACTTGAGAAACCATCTAGAATGAAACTATCATGTTTTGTTCGCTTACTCGTATATTGCGAGGTAAATTTCAACAAACATAGTGACTGAGTTGCTTTTCTTGAAATTGGTTTATAAAAAGTAAATATCAAATTTTTCGGGAATAAGCCTAAAGTTTGGAAATTGTATACAAGCATGAAGATAATAATTGGAAAGTAATATTTTCCGAATAAATATTTATGTTGTACTCACTGTGTTTACTTAATTTTTTTATGGGTAATAATATTATTATTTTTTCATTACTTAAAACAATCAAAATAAAGATAAAGTCTTCAACCTTCTTGACTCCTAAAATTAGTTCCTGGAAATGGGAAATGAGGGAATTAGGTGAAGTAGGAAAAATTGAGGGTGGGGAAGTGAGAAGCGTAAGGGGAGGGAATACAGGTAGAGATGGGAAAAGATAAGAGGGGAAGTAATGGGTAACGAGGGGATGTGAGGAGAAATGACGGGAGGAGAGGTCGTGAAAATTAGGAAATATTTTTTCAGGGGTCCATTTGTTCTAAAATACCTTTCCCTTTGAACCTTCATCTTCCCACCCCCTCTCCTGTTCTCATTCTCCCACCAACACTCCCCAACCAGGTTACTTCCCCCCTCTTCCAAAATTTCTCCTCATATTTACACGCTTGACTCCCCGCTAGAATCCCTTCACTTGTTCTCCCCGTCGCCCTCCTGAAAATATAATTAGGCGTGTTCCTTGTCAACCCCAGTGTCCACTTTGCATATCTCTCCTGTATCCTATTTACCTCTTCGCTTTCCTCCCACCCCCACACCTCTACTCCATACAATCGCATACTCATCACTAGTCAGTCCAACAATTTTATTCTGCTTCCAAAATCATCTGCGAATAACTTCTTCCCCAACCCCCACTCCTGCCTCATCACCACATTTGCCATCCTCACTCTCTTTTTTATGTGACCATCCACTCCCCCATTCCTCCGGAACAAGAAGCCCAGGTACACAAACTCTTTCACCTCCTGCAGCGCCTTTCCCTTCCACTTTCACACCCCTCCGTTATCCCTTCCCCCTCCTTTTCTGAACACCATAACCTTAGACTTTTTCGCATTCAGCTCTAGCCTGTTCTTATCCGGGTATCTTCTCAACCTCTTCATCATCTCCTTTAACGCCTCCTCGCTTCTTGCCAGCAACACTATGTCATGTGCATACGCTAGTGACTAAAGTTTTACACCTCCTATCCTGACTCCTCCTAACACCACGGCCTCCAGCTTACTTTTCATATCCGCAATTAAAATCGCGAAAAGCGTTGGGCTAAGCGGACACCCTTGCCTTAACCCTCTATCCATCCAGAATCCCTCCGAAATCCCCTATTCTCCTCAAGAAGGGGAATATACTCATGCGGGAATAGGGTTCACCGTAATAGATTACATTCTGGCAGAAGAAAGAATAAGGAATGAGATAGAGGCTCAAAGCACCGTAGGGGGAAGACGAGAGGAAAAGGGGGAAAGAAATTGAAAAATGGTACTGGGGAGTAGAAAAATTCAAGAGAATTTAGAGAAAGAATAAAAAACGAGGAGATAGGGAGTTTGGAAGAGGAAGAAGTTGACACGCTGCTAGAAAAACTCAAAGGAGTGATTGATAAGGTAAGGGAGGAGGTGAGATCGAAAGAAGAAAAGAGGTTTAGGAGAGTTTAGTGCTACGATGAATGCAGGGACAGTAAAAATAGGATGTAGGAGAGCGTAAGAAAACTGATGAAAGGAAAAATGGAAAAAGATCCCCACAGGAGAAAGATAGCACGAAAGAATGATAGAAGAGAAAGGACAGAAGAAGAAATAAAGGAATATCGGAGATTTAAAGCAAACGGTAAAGGAAGGGATAAATTCGGAAGTGACAAACAACGAAACAGGTGGGAGGAAGAGCATGCATGAAGAAATAGGAATAAAAGAGTGGACAAAGCACTTCAAGGGGTTTTTAGGAGGTGTGGAAAATAGCGTAAAGATAGAAGGAAGAAAAGTGGTAGATGGGGACGAGGACAGCGAAAACGAGATTAGTAGGGAAGAGGTGAATGAGGCGATTGCAATGTTGAAAAGGAACAAGGCAACAGGGAAAGATTGTTTGGAAAATGAAAAACTGAAATATGGAGGATGAGGGGTTAAAGGAGAGTTGTCGAGATTTGGCAATAAGGTATAGAAAGGAGAATGGTGGTTTATTAAGGAAGGAAAGGGTGAAAGGCTTACGGAATATAGATTCATCACACTCATGTTGGTGGAATATAAAATTTACACGGAAGTGCTTAGAAGGAGAAAAGGGATGGGAACAACAGATAACATCTACGTGCTCAACCATCTATTCAATATGACCTCAGGGCGCAAGGAAGGGAAGCTAGTATCACTGTTTGTAGATTTTAAGGCAGCATTTGACTCAGTTAAGAGGAGGATGTTACGGGCAGCCATGAAAGAGAGAGGAGTAGACTAAAGTTTAATAGAGAGGATAAAAGAGATATTTGTGGATACTAAGATAAGGGTGAAGATATGAGATAAGAAAGGAGATAAGAAAGGAGAGGAATTTTGGACAGGAAGGGGCTAAGGTAAGGGTTTCCCTTGAGCCCACTTCTATTAAGTATTTTTTTGGCAGATTTAAAGGAGAAGTTGGAGAGGAAAGGGGAAACAACATTAGGAACAGGCAAATTATAACTAGCATATGCAGATGATGTAGTGCTAGTAGCGGATGATGAAAGAGGTATGAATCTGTTGATAAGAGTGTTCGAAGACTATGTGAGAGAAAAGAGTTCAACAGTGAATCTATCCCTAAACTCTTGATTTCATATTTTCATACTTTTAGGTCACCCTAAATTGTAAAAAACCTGTTTAAGGAGGTTTGAAAATGTTTGTTGTTTTCGAAATTCTGATTGTCTAAATGGATAGCTTCTTGGCAATGACCCACAAATATTTTAAGGGATTTCGAAAAAATTTTATGAGATTCAGTAAGATCTTTTGTTTCCTTTTTCAATCTTCAAAAAGTAAATGCGAATTTTCACACTCTGAAAGAGGAAACTTGTAAAAAAAAATTTTGTAATTTCTGAAAATTTTAAATATTTATTATCGCGTCACGCCTTATTATCAGGAATGATTACCAAATCACGTTTCAAAACTGCGAAGAGTGGCCTTATAAAGTTTGCTCAGCTATACAATCAAATTGTGCTAAGAGAAAATTTTACAGAATTATAATCATTGTAATATTTATGATCTGAGATTCTCGAGATAAATTAACATGAATGATACACGTGTTCTAAAAACGTATTCCTGTACGTCTTTTTTCGATTTTAAGCTTTTTATATAATTCATACTGTACACGAGTAATATCAAAGCTATTTAATTTAATTTAACATTTTTTATGAATTTGAATTTGAGTTTTACATTATTTTTTAACCTTGTTTTCAATTTCCTAACTTTGTCAAAATAATTTTCAATTGATATACCTTGTCAGTTCATTGAAAGATTTATTGTACCGAGGCAAATCCATTCTTACATCGCATTTGCATTATACTTTTTAAAAAATTAATTTCTTTGGTTGATGATTCATCATTTTAGTTGAAAAATCTTCTTTTTTTTTCTTCAAAATGATTGTAAATTAAATAAATAAATATTGTTTGAACATCAATATTCTTTAGCTGAAAATTTCTGTATTTTGTTAAAACCTTATCTTTTGTGGTCAACTATTAGGTTAAAAATTCCATTAAAAATTAAAAAATTTGGTTGAAAATTCATTTTTTTTTAAATTATTCTTTTTTGGTAGAAAACTAATTTTTTTTTTTTGAAGATTCGTTTCTGTGGTTTGAAATTAGTTTTTTATTGAAAATTAATTTCTATTGACTAAAAATTAATTTTTAAAGTAAATTTTAAACTGAATTTTAACTAACTTTCTTCAAATAATTTTGTACTGAAAATTAATTTTTTTAACTAAAAGATGAACATAATTTTTCGTCTTTTATTTTTTTTTCATAGATATCTGAACTTTTTGATAGAAAATTCAATAGTTTGGTTGAAAATTTAACTATTTCGTTGACGATTTATTTTATTTGCTTAAAAACTGATTTCTCTAACTGAAAAATAATCTATTTTATTTTTTGTTGAAGATTTATCTTTTCTAGTTGAAAATTCATGTATTTTGTTGAAAATTCGTATTTTTCTTTAAAAACTTATTTTTCTAACTCAAAATTAAACTGTTCTATTTTTTATAGAAAATTTATCTTTTTTAGTGGCATATTCATCTGTTTTTTTTTTGTTGAAAATTTGTATTTTTTTGTTAAAAAAAGAAACTATTTGGTTGAAAATTTATTTTTTTAATTGAAGATGCATCGTTTGATTCAAAAATTCATTTCGTTGGTTAAACATTTCACATATTTTGTTGAAAATTCTTCCTTTTTTTGTTGAAAATTCTTCTTTTTTTTTAAATGAATTTTTTTGACTAAAAATGTAGGTTTTTCATTTTTGCTAGATAATTGATCCTTTTCACTTGAAAATTCACTTATTTTGTTGAAAACTCGTCCTATTTAATCGAACATTTTTCTTTATGACTTGAAAACTCAACATTTTGGATTAGATTTTTTTTTGATTGAAAAATCTTTCTTGGATTCAAATTTCACTCTTTTGTTGAAAATTTGTATTTTTTGGTTGAATTTAACAGTTTTTATCGAAAATAACAATATTTTTAGTGAAAATATCAACTCATACAATTTTTGTTGATAATTCATTTCTTTATCAAAGAATCATCAGTTTGGTCGAAAATTTAACTATTTCGTAGAAAATTTATTTTTGCTTGGTTGAAAATTAACTATTTCAACTGAAAATATAATAATGAAGTTTTAAATTATTAAATCTTAAAATTTTGTCGAGATTTTCATGGCACACCAATTTTGTAGAGAAAGATTTTTGAGATGGCAGAAAACCATAAGCTAGAAAAGATGTAGTGACAAAAATATGAGGCATCATTCATCATATCTTTTTGCAAAAATTTTTGAATTTTTTAACAATTAAGTACTAAAATCGACTTTTCAAAAAAAGCGCCAAAAATTATTTTTAATTTCATTTTTAAACGTTATTGGTATGGCAAAACACCATCATCAAAAAAAAGGTTGATTGGCATTCAACTTGGATTTAGACTTGGTTCAGCATCGTGTGAGGCTATTGGTTCAATATTGCATACCAAATTTCAAGATTATAAAGGTTTTAAGGAGATTCATGAAATTCAAAGGAATTTTAAAGGTTTTCATAGGATTTCAATAACTGAAAACTCAAAATACCTTTTCAAATAATATAATTTATTAAACATCATTTCACAGGAGACTGTTGGACACACAGCTGTATCATCCGCAATATAGAGCAAACATATTGGTAATCAGTTTAATCAAGATTTTACAGCTAAATCATAAAATAATATTAAAATAAATGAAATTCAGTTTCAAATCCAATATAGTATTCTTTTAGTAACTACATACATACCTAATTATTTTTTATTTTTGATTTTGTGTTTAATAGAAATTTCAGCAGTTCACCAACTTTCATCTATACTAGCACAAAATACACGTGCCAAATCAAATATTTTAAGAGAAGATAAGATTAGATAAAATTGTTAATAATTAATATCGAACGATTATAGAGACTTCAAGAGATTACGTAGGATAATTCGAATTACATGGAAGAGTATACATCAGATTACAACAATGATGTAACATGTTTATGTAGGAAAAAGTATCTAGCTTCTTGTTCAGTGAGGTGTCTCTTCGGATATGGAGAGGTCATACTAACTGTCGCAAGTTGTCCTTCCCAATATATTCTTTCAAGATGAGTGTCCTTATAAAATCCAAAAATCCAACCTTCCTCGTTTCTTTGTACCCTATATCGGGTGTTGAATGGTATAAGTTCCGTATGCTTTTGTATGATATCGCCATGAACTGTGTGGTCTGTGATCCCTACAGAGTAGTGAAGATTGCAACCAGCAGGAAACTCGAAATAGTCCTTTTCAGTTAGGTGCCGCAGAGTCTTAGGTATAAAGCCTGGAGGATCCTCAATTATTGTAGAAGAATCGCCAATTTTAGCAGTCATCATACGTTGTCTTAGGCTAGCCTGCGAACTTAATTCTGTGAAAGAAAATGAAAGTCGATTAATTTTACCACTAAAATCTATTTTAGGTAGAACGAATAAATACCCAGTGGGCACAAAATCATGAACACCCCAAGAATATGTATAGAATTCCTGAAAATAAAACAAGAATCATACGATTAAATTTGGAAAACCCCCACGAAATGCTCCTATTGCAATTTCTAGAAACAAAAAAATTTGTTTCTTTGGACAAAAATAAACTAGCTGTGAATTCGATCTCATTTCACGAGCACTTGGCTTCCCTTTAGCAAATGTATTTGCTTCCTCATAGAGGAAGCATTAGTTATTTTTTTCAATAACAGACAAACCAAAGTCTTCATTTTGATCAATTCAAAAAAAGAAATTTATAAGAAATACAACAAATTTTTGAAATACAAAGACAAATCAGGCAAATAAAATCTTGTATTCGAAATGATAATTTTTCGAGCTGGAAAAGGGAAGGGAAAAGCTCTGTCGCAAGCTATCCCTTTCCCAGCTTTATGATTTCTTTACAAAAATTGTCAGAATTATTCTATTTGAAAATTGATGATCTAAAAGTCTTTTCTATTCATGCATCAACTTTGAATTATGTCAATGAAAAAAGTTTTTCTGTTTGAAACAGATGATTCAAATATTATAAATGAGCATAACTTCCTTAATCTTCAGTAAAGTGCATTAATATTATAGATCAATCGATTTGACTCCAGTCAAGAAATCTTTTCTGCTCGTGCATCAACTTTGAATTATGTTGGTGAACAAATTTTTACTATAAAAAACCGTATTTTCCAATATTATGCATTACCATAGCTTCCTTACCTTTCAATATAATGTATCAATGTTATAGGTCAATCGATTCTTCTTGAATCAACCCAACTTTTTTATTCTTGCATCAACTTTAAATTGTGAGAATGAGAAAATTTTCACTACAAAAATCGATTTTGAAAATATATAAAATACCATAATTTCCATAATCTTTAATAAAATGTATTAATACTGTAGGTCAATCGATTCGTCTCGAACCAAAGCATCTTATATATTCTTGCATCAACTTTGAATTATGTTGAAGAAAAAAGTTTTGCTATAACAAACCGTATTTTCAAATATTATGCATTACCATAGCTTCCTAACTCTTCAATCAAATGTATCACTGTTATAGGTCAATCGATTGGTCATTTCACGAGCACTTTGCTTCCCGTTAGCAAATGTATTTCCTTCCTCATAGAGGAAGCATTCGTTATGTTTTTCAATAACAGACAAACCAAAGTCTTCATTTTGATCAATTCAAAAATAGAAACTCACAAAAAATACAACAAATGTTTAAATACAAAGAAAAAAAAATCAAATTTTGTTTTCGAAATGATAATTTTTCAAGCTTGAAAAGGGAAGGAAGAGGTTCTGTGGCACCCTATCCCTTTCCCAGCTTTATAATTTCTTTACAAAAATTGTCAGAATTATTCTATTTGAAAATTGATAATATAAAAGTCTTCTCTATTCATGCATCAACTTTGAATTATGTTGATGAAAAAAGTTGTTCTGCTTGAAACAGATGATTAAAGTATTATAAATAAGCACAACTTCCTTAGTCTTCAACACAGTGTATTAATATTATTGATCAATCGATTTGCCTTGAATTAAGGAATCTTTTCCGTTCTTGCATCAATTTTGAATTATTCTAGAGAAAAAAGTTTTACTATAATAAACCGTGTTTTCAAATATTATGCAGGTCAATCGATTCGTCTTAAATCAACACCTCTTTTCTGTTCTTGCATCAACTTTAAATTATGAGAATGAGCAAATTTTCACTACAAAAATTAGTGATTCATGTCGATCATTTTTGGACAAAATCGAGATTTGCTTAAAACATAGTTAGATGGAATTGAAATGTAATGGAGATCAAGAATTTTTAATGAAAAAAGTCGATCGAGACGAGACGATCATCTCGACTTGAGTGATCGTTCGTCTCGATGTGATGAGTATGGTGTTTAAGGTTTTAATTTAATCTGACGAGATTTTGGAAAGAATTTTAAATGATCGACATGCATCACTAACAAAAATCGATTTTGAAAATATATAAAAAACCATAACTTCCCTAGTCTTTAATAAAATGTATTAATACTGTAGGTAAATCGATTCGTCTCGAACCAAAGAATCTTTTATATTCTTGCATCAACTTTGAATTATGTTGAAGAAAAAAGTTTTACTATAACAAACGGTGTTTTAAAATATTATGCATGACCATAGCTTCCTTACTCTTCAATAAAATGTATTAATATTAAAGGTCAATCGATTCCACTCGAATCAACAAATCTTTTCTGTTCGTGCATCAACTTTGAATTATGTTATTGAAAAAAGTTTTAAATTAAAAAACCGATTTTCAAAATATATAAATTACCATAACTTACATACTCTTTAATAAAATGTATTAATACTGTAGATCAATCGATTCTCGCAAAAGAAAGAATCTTTTATAATCTTGCATCAACTTTCAATTATGCTAATGAAAAAAGTTTTACTATAAGAAACCGATTTTTAAAATATTATTGAGTGCTAAAAAATTGCAATAAATATTTTTAGAAATTCTTTGCTGAGTTTCAAGATATTAGTGGTAAAAATAAGCCCTCCAAATTTCATTAATTTATCTGCAACCGTTTTTAAGTTATCGTGTTCACAAAAAAGTGTGACATCCACACAACGTTCACCAACGTTACCAAATCAGTTTTCAAATCAATAGGCAACTTATGTTGTTTTTTAATATTGATTAGAATTTAAATTAATTTCATATTGTTTCTCAATATTTGTTGCTTCTTCATAGAGGAAGCTTTGTAATGTTATGTACGCGAATGTGTGTGCGGTTGTGTGTGTGGGTGTCACACTTTTTTGTGAACACGATAACTTGATAATGGTTGCAAATAAGTTAAAGAAATTTGAAGGGCTTATTTTCACCACTAATATCTTGAAACTGACAGAAGAATTTCAAGAAATATTTATTGAAATTTTGTTTGCACTCAATAATATTTTAAAAATCGGTTTTTTATGGTACAACTTTTTTCATTAGCATAGTTCAAAGTTGATGCAACAATATAAAAGATTCCTCGGTTAGAGATGAATCGATTGACCTATAATATTACTGAATTTTTTTGAAGAGTAGGGAAGTTATGGTAATTCATATTTTTTGAATATCGGTTTTTTTATAGTAAAACTTTTTCCGTCAACATAATTCAAAGTTCATGCAACAACAGAAAAGATGTGTTGATTCGATGCATAATATTCAAAAATACGGTTTTTATAGTTAAACTTTTTTCTTCACCATAATTCAAAGTTGATGCAAGAATATAAAAGAGTCCCTCGTTTGAGACGAATCGATTGACTTGCAATATTATTTCATTTTATCAAAGAGAAGGGCAGTTATGGTAATTTATATATTTTTTAAATCGACTTTTATAGTGAAAATTTTCTCATTCTCATAATTTAAAGTTGATGCGAGAATAGAAAAGTCGTGTTGATTCAAGACGAATCGATTGACCTATAACATTGACACATTTTATTTAAGTGTAAGGAAGCTATTGAAATGCATAGTATTTGAAAACATGGTTTTTTATAGTAAAACTTTTTTCACTAACATAATTCAAAGTTGATGCAAGAATGTAAAAGATTCCTTGGTTCGAGACGAATCGATTGATCTATAATATTAATGAACTTTATTGAAGATTAAGGAAGCTATGCTCATTTATAATATTTGAATCATTTGTTCCAAACAGAAAAACTGTTTCATCGACATAATTCAAAGTTGACGCATGAATAGAAATTTTTGATCACAAATTTTCAAATAGAATAACCCTGACAATTTTTGTAAAGAAATCATGAAGCTTGGAAAGGGATAGCTTGCAACAGAACATTTACCTTACCTTTTACAGGTCAAAAAATTATCATTCCGAACACAAAATTTGATTTGTCTGATTTGTCTTTGTATAAAAAAAAATTTTGTATCATTTTGTAATGTTGTATTTTTTGTACATTTCTATTTTTAAATTGATTAAAATGAAGACTTTGGTTTGTCTATTATTGAAAAAAATAACTAATGCTTGCTCTATGAGGAAGCAAATACATGTCCTAAAGGGAAGCAAAGTGCTCGTGAAATGAGCACCAAATCATTATAAATACAAAGTGGAAACACTCGAGATCTAATTCACAGCTAGTTTTTCATATTTTTTTTTATTGTTGTCCAAAGAAACAAATTTTTTTGTTTTTAGGAATTGCAATAGGAGCATTTTGTGGTGTTTGTCCAAATTTGATCGTTTGATTCTTGTTTTATTTTCAGAAATTCTATAAATTAACTTGAGTATTGGACGTTGAATAGGATTTTGAATTTGATTTTAATCTAATTTAAAATTTTTAAATTATATCCCAAGAACATCTTTGGAACGTTTCTAGGATGTCCAATATCAGTCCAATCAACCTCTCTATGACGTATAATGTCCTAAAGATGTCTTAAAGACATAGGAGGTTTTCGGGACATTTTTCGTACTGACATCAGACGTCTTAAGACCATCCCTAGGATGTTTAAAGGACATGTTCCAAAAGACGTCTTAGGGATGTCACGAAGACGTCTCCAGGACATCATTCATTTTTTTGCCCACTGGGTAAAGGCGGAGTTGTTAATTAGCCGGATTGCATGGGATCGCAACAGATTGATTGGGATTGAAAAAAATTCTATGGAATATAGAAAATTCAGTGGAATAAATAATTCAAAAATATTGAAGAAATTCATGTCATAAGGAGCGAAACTACAAGAGAACTATTTATTTTAGACGACTAATAACCTCACATCGAACAACACAAAAATAGCAATTCTGCACAAAAAAGTCTCTTGAAATATAATTTTATTTATTCCGTAAAGTATAAATCATTTGAAATTTAGGAATTTTCTAGTTCTTTTAAAATCTTTTAGAATTTCTTGAAATCACTTGAACATAATTGGAATTAAGCTTATTCATTAAAGGTCTCTTGAAAAAAACGTTTAAAATCCATCGAAATCGTTGAAAACCTTTCAGATCCTTGGATGTCTAATAAAATTCTTTAAATCTTGTGAAATTCCTTGAAATACCTTAAAATCTCTTAAAATCTGTGAAATCGATAAGAATCCCTTAAAATTGTATTTCATTTAATTTATTATTGGAAGTTTTCTAGATATTCTTTGAAATCTTTGGCATTTTCTACAAAATCCTTTGAAATACCTTGGAATTTTCTATATCAGTTAAAATCCTCTAGAATTCCTTAAAATCACTTGAATTTAATTTGAAATAAACTTATTCATTGAAGTTCTCTAGAAAAAATTTTGAAATCCCCAAGAATCTTATAAATCCCTTAAAATCCTTGGAAATTATTTGAAACCCCCTAAATTTTTCGGAGGTTCTTCAAATCCTTTAGAATTTCTTAAAATCCTTTGAACATAATTTGAGTTATACTTATTTATTAGAGTTCTCTAGAAAAAACGATAAAATCCCTCGAAATCTTTGAAATCCTTGGAAATTTAGGAAAATCCCCTACATTTTGCGGAATTCCTTGAAATGTCTTGAAATCCCTTGCAACCTGGGAAATCGCTAATATTCTCTTAAAATTCAATCAAATTTCATTTATTTTCCAAAGTTTTCTAGAAACCCTTTGAAATTTTTGGACATTCTACAAAAATGTTCAAAATCCCTTGGAATTTTGTATATCTCTTAAAATCTTTCACAATTTCTTAAAACCGCTTAAAATAATTCGAATCAAACTTATTTATCACAGTTCTCAAACAAAAAAACAACGTTTATATCACTAGAAATTTTTGAAAACCCTCGAAATCCTTGAAAATTTAATGAAATTTTCTAAATTTTGTGAAATTCTTCGAAATGCCTTGAAAATCCTTGCAATCTGTAAAATCGCTAATAATCCCTTGAAATTCAATGAAATTTTATTTATTTAGCAAAGTTTTATAGAAATCCTTTGAAATTTTCGAAAAGTCTAAACAAAATTTTGCAATCCCTTGAAATCCTTGAAAATGTAATACAATCCCCTTAATTTTTTGGAATTCCTGGAAATGTCTTGAAATCCCTTGCAATCTGGGAAATCGCTAATGATCTCCTAAAACTCAATAAAATTTCATTTATTTTCCAAAGTTTTCTAGAAATCCTTTGAAATTTTTGGACATTCCACAAAATTGTTCGAAATCCCGTGGAATTTTGTATATCTCTTAAAATATTTAGAATTTCTTAAAATGCCTTAAACATAATTTGAATTAAACTTATTCATTAAAGTTCTATAAAAAAAACGTTAAAATCACTAGAAATCTTTGCAATCCCTTGAAATCTTCGAAAATTTAATAAAATTCTCTAAATTTTCTGCAATTCCTTGAAATCCCTTGCAATCTGTGAAATCGCTAATAAATCGTCCCTTGAAATTCAATGAAATTTCATTTATTTGCCAAAGTTTTTTTAGAAATCCTTTAAAATTTTTGAACATTCTACAAAATTCTCTGAAATCCCTTGGAATTTTTTATATCTCTCAAAATGCTTTAGAATTTCTTAAAATCCCTCAAACATAATTTGAATCAAACTTATTCACTAAGGTTTTCTAGAATACTTTCAAATTCTTTGAAATCTGTGGAATCGATCAGAATCCCTTGAAATTCCATGACATTTCATAGATTCTACAAATTTTTCTAGAAATCCTTTGAAATCTTTGGACATAATACAAAATTCTTTGAAATCCCTTCAAATTTTCTATATCTCTCAAAATTCCTTAAACACAATTTCAATTCAACTATTTATTTGAGTTCTCTAGAAAAAACGTTCAAATCCCGAAAAATCTTTGAAATCCCTTGAAATCCTTGGAGATTTAATAAAATCCCTTAAATCTCGTGAAATTCCTTAAAATACCTTAAAATCCCTTGAACAGAATTTGAATCAAACTTATTCACTAAGGTTTTCTAGAATATAATTTATAACCCCTAGAAATCTTTGGAATCCTTTGAACCTTGTGAAATTCCCTAAAATACCTGAAAATCCCTTGAAATTTGTGGAATCGCTAAGAATCTCTTGAAATTTGATGAAATTTTATTTATTTTTGAGAAAGTTTTCCAGAAATCCTTTGAAATATTTGAAAAATTGTAGAAAATTCTTTGAAAAGTAAAAATCCTCTAATCCCTTGAAATCTTTCTACAATCCTTTAACTCCCTAGAACTATTTTCAATCCCCTAAAAACCGATAAAATCTTTTAAAATTAGTTGAAATATTTAGAAATCCCATAAGATTCTTATAAGTCTTGAAATCTGTGGAAGTTTCTCAAAATCTGTTAAAATTTTTTGGATAAATCTTGGAAATCCTTTAACTTAGTGAAATTCCTTCAATTTCCTTAAAATCCCTTGCAATTTTTGGAACCGCTAGGAATCCCTTCAAATTTAATTAAATTTAATTTAATTTCCAAAGTTCAATAGAAATATATCAAGGCCTTTGGAAATCCTAGAAAATTCTTGCAAATCCTTTGAAAATGTTTAAATCTCTCCAAATCCTTTGAGAATTCCTAAAGTCACCAGAAATGTTTGGAAATATTTGAAATCCTCAAAACGTCCTAGAAATGATTCAAAATTCCTTGAAAGCTAAAGGTTATCTTACATAAACCAGGGATCAGCGCGCACAAAGAGCTCAAAAAAGGGGAAATAGGGTATTTTGATCACAAAAAAAGGGAAAAATAGGGAAAAGAAGACAGATTTATTTTTACACTTAAAAAAGAAAAAGCAATCTTTAAATAAGAAATTTTATATTTTTTAAATTATTAGATTAGTATTAGATTAGTGTAAAATTCGACCGCCCCCCCCCTCCCCCGTTTTTGTCAAATGTCCACTTTTTGAGACCCGCGCAGATTTTTTAAAAATAATTCCGGCCACTAGAGAATTTTTTTTGATGCACTTGGGTAATTGAAAATCCATTCATGGCGATATAAACCAGCAAAAGAAAACATAAAAATTGTTGAATAAACCATTTTTTATGTTTAAAACTGTTGCCACTATCAAGAATATTTCCGCTTCTAAAAATGTATTCACTAATAATTAAATTGTCTTCGTGATACATGAAATAATCGACTTTGTTAATTTCAGGTGGGGGGGGGGAAGAAAAATGACGGTTGACCAAGAGGGTCGACGAGGGTGGGTGTAAAAATATCCCCAAATTGGTAACGTAGTTTATGGATGACCCAAAAAGTTTCCCTAAACATTCCTGAAACGTTCCAATGGGAAGTACGGAGAATTCCGAAAAATGTTCCAGGAAGGTGGAAAGGTTCAAGGAATGTTCGAGAGGAATTTAATTCAATAAATCAATTAAATTTATATAATACGAACGTTTTGAACGAACATTCCCGGGACCTTCCTGGCTACCCGGACATTTACCTACTTCCGTCAACCTTCACGAAATGTTCATGAAAAATTTTCGCATTATATAAAATTAATTATTATAATGCCAAAATATTTCAGCAACATTGCTGGAACCTTTCAGGATCCTTCCTTAATACGCAGACATTTACCTAATTCCGGAAACCTTCCTGGAAAATTGTTCTGAATTCTTCAAAATTTCCACTAGAATGTTCCAGGAATGTTCAGGGAAACTTTTGTGCTATACGGGGCAATTCTTTTTCAGATAAATCCCAGATATAACAGAACGATTTTTTGTTTCCATATGGATAAAAATGGATGTTGTAACTGATACGACGTAGCATACAGATATCAAGGACGAACCCAGATGGAGTTTAGAAGACAATAGCGATCGGGATAGAATGCTGATTGACGCAACAAAATGTTATTTGCAGAAAGGTGCAAAATTTAGCTTAAAATATAGATATTAGATATATATATATATATATATATTTATACTTATAATTATATTCACCAATAGAATTAAAGATCACCACCAAGGTGAAGACCAGGATATAAACGATCTTCATTTTGTCAAAGTAGAGCAGAAACTGATCACAGTGTATGAGGGTAATATACCATAGTCATTATCTAAACGATTACAGGCATCAGACTTATTCTTCTGAGATACATGTATTTGTATTTCATGAGTCTCTTACAGGAAAATAAAATTATTAGCTAAATTCGTTAACATTGATGTCGCAATTTAGAATTATTTTGTAAGCATTGGGATGACGCATATAATTCTTTTACAGATTTGATAAAATGTTTCTGGAATTTTCAAAGCAATTCCTAATTTCCAAGTATCAAAGATTTCAAGGAATTATCATAGATTAAAAGGAATTTCAAAGGATTTCATAAGGTTCTTAAGGATTTTGAATATTACCCGGATAGTAGAGAAGTTTTCTCCAACATTCCTGGAACATTTCAACGAAAGGTTTAGGAAATTCCAATAAATGTTCCAGAAAGATTCCCGGAAGTAGTTGAATGTTTGCGTATCCAAAAAAGTTTCTAAGGAAGGTTAGGGAAATTTTCATAAGGAATTTAATTCATCAAATTAATTAAGTTTATGTGATGCAAAAATTTCTACGAACATTCAGCAAACCTTTCTTGGAAACCTTCCTGGATACATGGGCATTTAACTACTTCCGGAAACTTTCCTGGAACATTTTCAGGAATTCACCGAACCTTCTATAGAAATGTTCCAGAAATTTCATCATAGATTACAAGGAATTTGAAAGGATTTCATAAGGTTTTTAAGGATTTCGAATATTACCCGGATCGTAGAAAAGTATCCCTCAACATTCCTGGAACATTTCAAAGAAAGGTTTAGGAAATTCCAATAAATGTTCCAGAAAGATTTCCGGGAGTAGTTCCATTTTCCGCGTACTCAAGAAGATTTCCAAGGAAGGTTCGGGAAATTTTCTTAAGGAATTTAATTCATTAGACTAATTGAGATTATGTAATGTAAAAATTTCCAGAAACATTCCGCAAACATTTCTTGAAAATCTTCCTGCATACGCGGACATTTACCTACTTCCGGGAACTTTCCTGGAACATTTCCAGGAATTCA
>CAKNYM010050678.1:319636-332290 GCA_932195095.1 Andricus curvator
ATATTATAGGTCAATCGATTCGTCTTGAATCAACACAACTTTTCTATCCTCGCATCAACTTTAAATTATGAGAATGAGACAATTTTTACTATAAAAACCGCGTATTAAAATATATAAATCACCATAACTTCCCTACTATTTAATAAAATGTAATAATATTGTAGGTCACTCGATTCGTCTCGAACCAAGGAATCTTTTATATCCTTGCATCAACTTTGAATTATGTTGAAGAAAAAAGTTTTACTATAAAAAACCGTATTTTTAAATATTATGCATTACCATCGCTTCCTTATTCTTCAATAAAATTTATTAATATTATAGGTCAATCGATTCGTCTTGAATCAGCACAACTTGTCTATTCTCGCATCAACTTCAAATTATGAGAATGATAAAATTTTTAATATGAAAATCAAGTTTAAAAATATATAAATTACCATAACTTCCCTACTCTTTAATAAAATGTATTAATAATGCAGATGAATCGATTCGTCTTCAACCAAGGAATCTTTGAAATTCTTGCATCATCTTTGAAGTATGTTAAGGAAAAAGCTTTACTATAAAAAACGGTATTTTTAAGTATTGTGCATTACCATCGCTTTCTTACTCTTCAATAAAATGTATTAAGATTATAGGTCAATCGATTCGTCTCGAAGTAACACATCTTTTCTGTTCCTGCATCAACTTTGAATTATATTAGTGAAAAAAGTTTTACTATAAGAAACCGATTTTCACAATATATAAATTACTATAACTTCACGACTCTTTAATAAAATGTATTAATATTATAGGTCAATCGATTCGTTTCGAACCATGGAATCTTTTATATTCTTGCATCAACTTTGAATTATGCTAATGAAAAAATTTTTACTATAAAAAACCGTGTTTTCAAATATTATGCATTACCATAACTTCATTACTCTTCAATAAAATGTATTAAGATTATAGGTCAATTGATTCGTCTCGAATCAACACATCTTTTCTGTTCTTGCATCAACTTTGAATTATATTAGTGAAAAAAGTTTTACTATAAAACCCCGATTTTCACAATATAAATTACTATAACTTCTCTACTCTTTAATTAAATGTATTAATATTATAGGTCAATCGATTCCTCTCGTACGAAGAAACCTTTTATATCCTTGAATTAACTTTAAATTATGCTAATGGAAAAAATTGTTCTATAAAAAACCGATTTTCAAAATATTATTGAGTGCTAACAAAATTTGCAATAAATATTTTTAGAAATCCTTCGGTCACTTTCAAGATGTTAGTGGTGGAAATAAGCCCTTCAAATTTCATCAATTTATCTGCAACCGTTTTCAAGTTATCGTGTTCACAAGAAAGTGTGACATCCGCACGCACATCCAGACACACATCCAGACAATTGCTTCGAACATTGTATTAGACCTTTTTTAATTGAGGAAGGTTTAATGAAACGAATTAAAAATTTTTGGACAATGTTACCATTACAAAGCTTCCTCTATGAGGAAGCAAAAAACGACAATATTTCGATTGAAATTGAAAGTAAATGAATTTCTATAATTTATGTTTATAAAGTAAAATATTTTAAATCAGAAGCTTTGAAAATTAAAAAATTGTAGACTAAAGTTTTTTTGAAAATTGGACAATTCCACTAGACAGATTCAAAACTGAACAATTGTATTCTAAATTAGAGCATCTCGGAAGTGAATGACTTCAGTTTAAACTGTCGCACAAATAAAAATTTCAAGACGAAAAGTAAGTGGAAACATAGGAGTTTCAATGTGAAAAAATGAAACAAATGAATTCAAAGGTTATTATTGATAATTGATATTTGGTACGATTATAGACACTACAAGAAGTTAGGAAGGGTCGCAATAGATTTCCAGGGCTTACACAAGATAACTTTGAATTACATGGGCGAGTTTACATCAGATTAAAATAATATTCAACCGAGTAGATAATCTACCAAAGAGGATTGTTCGTCATGAGTAAGGTGCTTAGGAACGTATGTTCTTTCTTTCCTAACTGTCGCAAGTCGACCGTTCCAAAAAATTATTTTTAAATGACCCTGTTCATAAAATTTAAAGATCCAATTCTTCCGGTTCAATTGTACACGATATCTTATATTTGTCGGTATCAATTCCAAATGACTTTCTGTAAAACTGCCATCTTTTTGTCCTATGATTCGTAGGATATAGTGAAGATTACGTTTAGAAGGAAACTCGAAATAGCCCAGGTCAAATTGCACCCACAGAGTATCAGGAATATGTTACCTTTCTGAAGATTCGCCACGGAAACGAAAAATTGCCTTCCATGGACTTCTTTTTTACAAAATACCTGATAAAACATTAGGAGATGAAGCTTACAGAAAACCCACCCATACAGATACCTACATGCCACCACCCATCTCAAAAGCAATCGGTCATCAAATCTCTTGTATAGAGAGCTGTATCCATAACAGATAAAGATAACTTGCAAAAGGAACTACAAAACGGTAAACAAATCCTAATACAAAACGATTACACAAGCAAATTTAAAAAGTCATAAGAAAATACACTTAAAACAACAAGTCAACACAAGCTACTAAAGAAAGAGAGAGAAAAGCGACGACCATGCTACCCTTTATCCAAGGTATCGCAGAACAAATAGGAACAATTCTCAACAAACACAACATCCAAACTATACTTAAACAACCTGCGAAAATAGGACAACTTCTAAACAACCCTAAAGATAAAAAAGGCACCTTTCAGTTATCCAGGAGTATATAAAATCCCTTCCTCTTGTGTCAAAGTCGAGATTGAAGAATCCGGGAGAGCAGTGAGCCAACGTGTAAAGGAACATGAGAGTAGTCAGGCTAAAACATTTCACGCTATCAGCACTAGGTGAGCATCATATCGAAACAGGACACAGAGAAGCAATCGAAATCTTGAAACATCCTAATAAAATCAACAGGGACAAAGGATATAATACCAATCCGGTATGGCTCCCCATCCTCCCGCGTTTTTACAAAAATAATTGATTGGCTAATCAGGCTCGACCAGTCTACACGGTGGGGCGCTCTGGCCAATCAGAGGCATCGTAAAGAGTTTATATATGATCAACATAACCTGAAAACTCAGTTTCAGATTAGCCCTGAAGAAGTGAACTGCAATGTTCATGAAAGGAGATCTAGGGTAATTTTTTTTACAAAAAAAGGAAAAAATAGGGGAACGATCGAACATTTATTCTTACATTGAGAAAAGAAGAAACAATCTTTTCTTGTAAGAAATTGCATATTTTAAAAATAATGTTGAATGAACTTTGAACGATTTCCGCCATTAAAGGATTTATTTTTTAATTTGGATATACTTAGGTCGTGGGAAATCCATTCACGCGATATAAAAGAGCTGGAGAAAATATACAATGTGCGAAATAAAAAATACTTATGTCCTTTATGTAGGTTTCATAATCAAGAATATTTCCACTTTTATGATTCCTGCATCGCACAAAAAATAATGAAAAATCAAAAATTTCATCTTGCGGTCAAACTGTGCAAGATGCGAAAAAAATATTTGAAAAATTGAGCAAACAAAAAGGATCTACAAATTTTCCATGAATCATATTTTGATAGGACGCGTAGTTTTTGTTTTATGCGTTAAAAAACAAGATTAAAAATAAAAAAAGTAAATTTTTCGGACAAACGACACAACCTATGAAAGAATGAATACAAAAAAGTTATTAACCCAAAAAAGATCTTCATATTTGTCATCAATCGTTTTTTGATAGAACACGTAGTTTTTGTTTTAATTGTGAAAAATAACATAAATAAAAAAATTAATTTCTTGGGAAAACAACGCGAGATACGAGAAAAATTATTATACAAAAGTTTTTAACCCTAAAAGAATCTATAAACTTGTTATTATTAATTGTTTCATGTAACACATAGTGTTTGTTTTAATCGTAAAAAATAAAATTAAAAATTAAAGTTTTTGGACAAACGGCACAACCTACGAAAAATTTGAATCAAGAAAAATTGTCCATCCAAAGAAGATCTAAACTTTTTTTTAATCACTTTTTGATAGGATTCGTAGTTTTTGTTTCATTCATGAAAAAAAAAACATTAAAAGTCAAAAATAAAATTTCTTGAGGAACGACACAATCGTAAAAAATAAGGTTGAATTTTTTTTTAAATTTGTGTAGTAACAGAAGATGAGAAAAAAAATTATTAGACGAAAGTTGTTCCATAAAAAAAGATCTACAAATTTGTTATCACTAATTTTTTAGTGCGATGCGTATTTTTGTTGAAATCGTAAAAAATAATATTGAGAATAAACAAATTAATTTTTTGGCAAAACAACACAAGCTGCAATAAACTTGAAATGAAAAAAAATTGTTTTTCCATAGGAAGCGCACTTTTTTAAAATATAAAAACAAGACAAACAAAATAGATTTTTTTCAATATCAGCGAATATTATGAATTTTAATAATATAAATTTATTGGCATGATACATTTATTAGGGGAGCTGAGAATAAAAATTAATAAAAAATAAAGTACAAGATTAAAGTAATGATAAAAAATAAAATTTGTACTTCATTTTGCAATATCTGAATAAGCAGTCCCAGACTGAGGTACAGAAATGAATATTATATATATATATATTTTATAGAATAGAGCTGAACTCAATGTAGAAAAGTTCGTTAAAGCCCAAGGAGCTTTAACAAAAGAGCATTCACAATCACCGCACGAAAGTTGTGGATGTTTTGAGCTTTAATTTTAAAAGGCCTGTGCACAAAGGTGGAGGAAGTACAAAAAAGTACTTATTATTCAAAGTACAAATTATTCTTCTTGATTTAAAATTGAAGTGCTTATTTAAAAGTAGAACTGCATTTTTCAATATTAAAATTCGACCAAAAGATTGAAAATGATCTTTTTTGTTGGAAATTCTTAGTTGGGCATTCATGATTCGATTGTTCTCTAGAGAATTCGATTTTTTTGTTTAAAAATTCCTCTCTTTTTGTTGAAATTTGATTTTTGTTGGTTGAAAATGAAATATTTTGGTTGAAAAATCGTATTTTTTGGTTTCAATCCGGCTGTTTTGATGTAAAATTCAAATCCCTTTTGATTAAATATCAACCATTAGAGTGTTTTTGAGAATTAACATTCTTTATAAAAAATAATGAAGTCGTTTTGGTTTTATTTTTAAAAAATACTATGAGACAAATCGAAAATTCAAATTTTGAGACAAACGACGCGAAATATGGGAAAAAATTTTAGTTTGAAACGAAGTTGAAAATTCCTTTCTTTGTTTGAAGTGATTTATTTTGTTAAAAATTATTTTTTTCTTTTGGGTTTACTTTTAACGTTTTTACCTACAAATTTAAATATTTAATTTCTGGTTGAAAATTCATCATTTTAGTTAAAAAATCATATTTTTAGTTGAAAATATAATTATTTTGTTGAAAACGCTTTTTTTTGTCGAAAATAAATTTTCCTTAACTGCAACTAAAATTGAAATAGAACTCTTCGAGTCTAAGGTTATTTTATATTTTTGGTTGTGTATTTAATTATTTGGTTGGAGATTCAACCAGACTGTATTGAAATTTTATTATATTCTTTATGAAAACCGTTATTATTATCTAATTTTTTAGAAATTTTATAAAAAATTATTCATTCCAAGGGTTTTCAATAGAGGCGCCCAAATATTTCCAAATTTTATTTTCTCTAACGTTTATTTTACTAAAAAAAAATTCACTCTAATTTCTATTTATCCGACCGTCACTTTGTCTAATTTTCATTCTATCGAATCACTTTTTGCCATAATTTTTATATTTACGGATTTAAAATAATGTTTAATTCCGAAAAACCTTTTGACATAATTTCCATTTTTCCGAATTAAAGTTTGACTTCATTTCTATTTTTCCGAATAACCTTTGGAAAGTGTTTTCATTCTTAAGAATTTTTATTTGGCATAATTTTCATTTCATTGAGTACCTATTTGCCGAAAAAAATTTATTTTTCCAAATTATGATTTCCCATCATTTTTATTCTTCCGAATCGTCAGCAGAAAGAAATGTCTGAAAAACGAAATTTCTCCAAAGAAAATAAAACGATCAAAAATGTTTATTCACGAAATTTTAAACTCTGAATTTTAAAATTCTTGAAATTTCATGTTTCCGAAATTAGTACATTTCTCAATTTTCAAATTTCCGAAAATGCTAGATAAATTTCTGAATTCTCAAATTCTCAAAAAAATTAATACTTTTTTTTTGGAATTTGAAAATTGAGCATTTAAATATTTTTTTAAATTTGAATTTTCGGGAATTTACTACTTTCGGAAATTCAAAATTTCGGTGATAAACTGCTTCTGGCAATTTGTAAATTAGGGTTTTAAAGTTTCAGAAATAAACATTTTCGGTAGTTTTATTTTCAATCAGTAATTTTGAATTTCTGGAATTTTCATTTCCGGTATTCTTACCATTGGAAATGCTTGAATTTCCAAAATATATAACTATATGTTTTTAAAACTTTTTTTCTGAATAGTTCAATTTTGAACTTTTACAGCTGAAAATTCTTTATTTTTTAAAATTTGAAATTTAAAATTAAAAAAATTTTATTATTTGGAATTGAAAACTCGTCAATCTAAGAGATGTATGAATAGAAATTCTTAAATTTTTATGATTTTATATATTAAAAAATCTAAAAGATGTATGAATAGAAATTCTTAAATTTTGATGATTTTATATATTAAAAAATCTAAAAGATGTATGAATAAAAAAATTCTTAAATTTTGATGATTTTATATGTTAAAAGTGAAGTTTTCAATGCAAAATCATTAAAATTGTACGAATTTCGAATCTGAATCATCAAAATTACATAAATTTGAATTGGTCAACTGTAAAATTAAAACATTTGATTTCGAAAATTATCGATAAAAAATGTTGTAATTTTGATGATTTCAATTCGAAGTTTTTTCAATTTGGAAGATTTATAATTAAAAACTTAACAATTGATCTTCAAAATCATCATAATATAATAGCTTTAATTAATACACCTTTGAAATTGACAACTGAAAATGTACTGTTATTGGGAAATTAAAGATTCAGTAATTTACTATTTTTCAGACTTTGCAAATCATGCAATTTATCATTTTCGGAAATTTGGAAATTCGGGTGTTCAGAAAATGTTATTCCGGTAATTATTTTTTCGGTATTTTTTCTCATTTGCAATTTTCAAAATTGATGACCAAGATGACCAGCAATGTGAAGACCAGAGTATAAACTTTCTTCATTTTTTTCAAGTAAACAAAAAAACTAATTACAGTATTATTGATAAACTTGGATCACAGTCGAGCTAATGAATAATCTGGTGCGTTATTGGGGTATACAGGGCGTTTTTTTTATCTCGAGATATTGAAATATCTATCTATATTTGGTTAGTACAGGTTGGGTTGTTTAGGTTCGTTATGTTGCTTATTTTTGTTTTGGTTCGATTTGATGTTCTTAGTTACATTAGTTTAGGTTGGCTTGGGTTTCTTAGTTTCTTTGACTCTGGTGGTTTGGTTACGCTGCTTACTTTCTTTCGTTATGGATTGAAGCTCACGTTCGTATCGATTAGATGTGTTGGTTACGTTCGTTTCGGTTCGCTTTGTTTGTTGCGTTCATTTTATTTTTTTGTGTTAGTGTGTTTCGGTTAGTGAAGTTGGTTACGTTCGTTTGGGTTGATCTGGTAGTGATGCTTCCGTTTGCTGGGATTGGTTTTGATGTTTGAACCAACACTGTTATTCAAACCCAAACGAACGTAACCAAAAACACTAACCCAAACTAATGCAACCAATACGACCAACTCAAATGTACGCAACCTACACAACAAAATCAAATGAACGCAATCAACGAAGCGAACGGAAACGAACGTAACCAACAACACTAACCCAAACTAATGCAACCAATACGACCAACTCAAATGTGCGGAACCTACACAACAAAATCAAATGAACGCAATCAACGAAGCGAATCGAAACAAACGTAACCAACATATATAATCGAAACGAACGTAAGCAATACATTCAATCCAGCCCGAACGAACGAAAGCCAAATAACCAAACCACCCAAATCAAAGAAACTGAAAGACCCAATTCAACCCAAAAGAACTTATGTCAGGTACCAAATCCAACCCAAACGGACGTAAGCAACATAATGAACCAAAACAAACCAAACTGTAATCACAAACCCAAACAAACCCGTAATAATCAACCCAAACAAACCGACCGTTTGTCTTTTTTGTCTTTCTTTTGAAAGCGCATTACTTGAATAGTCAACAATGTCATTTTTCGTCAATGCATCGCCATCTGGCGTGAATCGAAAAAATTGTTCCAAATAAAGCTTACGTATTTTTTAATGGAGAATCAGAATCTGCAAATCCGCAAATAAAACGTTTTCATTACGGACATTTTTTTCATTGGATGCATATTTCTTGAGCTATTTCAATGACTCAAGATAAAAAAAACACCCTGTATATACTTTCGTCGTTATCAGATAAATCTGTAGGAATGAAGCTTGATCTTCTGAGATAATTGTATTTCGTAATTCAGTTTCGAAAAAAAATTGTTAACTAAGTTCGCAATAATTTTTCTACAATATATGACAAATTTTTTTACGTTTCATAAAGAGCCTTCCAGACTTTACGAAACCTTGAGTAGTGATAAAAAAATTGTCGTAAATTAGGCAAATTCTGTTGATTCTCCTTAACTCGATGTTTAAACCGTGGAAGAAGACAAACGGTTTCGTAACTTTACTATATCCCATGTGGAGAAATCTTCTAGCGCTGGCTCGGCCCAGATCAGGCCGTCTGGTTTCCAGTATTGACACAGACCAGATGGGCTGGTCTGGCCCTAGCTAGCTGATCAGCGCCAAATCTGAACTAGACATGACCTTTCAGACCGATCTTTAAACTTTTATTTTTCTTGGATAGCTGATCAGCGCCAAAGCTTAACCAAACCAGACCTTCCAGACCGAACTTAGAATTTTTTGTGCTCAGCTAGCTAATCAGCTCTAAATCTCAACCAGACCGGACTTTCCTGATTATTTAATGACAATTTTTAAACTTATTTCTGAGGGTAATAATAATTTTATCTTAGAGGTTGTCTATAAATTACTCAACAGCTTTTTGGGGGAGGAAAGATTTATAGACTTTCCTAAACATAGTTCTCTTATGAACTTTTCACAGTGTAAAATATCTGCAGCCATCTTCCAATACCTGACGTTTTCCTCCAAGAGCCTCTTCCAAAAGGCATGCTTAGACGAAGCATGCGGAGTTCCGCAATATTATTCAGGTCCGTTGGGAGCTTTTGTAGTTCCGCTTTTTGCAAACATATCTGCTTTCTCGTTACCTGAAATGTTCCCATGTCCAGGAACCCAGACCAAGTTAACCCAGTTTTTAGAAAAAACGTCAAGAAGCTCTTGTAGGCAATTCCAGGCAAGTCTGGATGTAAACTCTTCCGATTAAAGAGCTCTCGAAGCAGCTTGACTGTAGGAGCATAAGTCAATGTGGTGGTTAACAAACCCACGTTCGCATATTTCCTCCAGGCAGATTTCAATAGCCACGATTTTAGCTTTCAGTACGAAAGGCAGCTAGCCCAGTGCGATTGTTATCCCCGCGCTAGGTTTCAACCCAAAGACTCCAGCTCCAGAGTCAAGGAAGTATTTAGAGACGTCTGTATAGCAGACTAGTCCTCCAGTTGTAAATAAATTCCTTTGGTCTCTATCTAAGATGGACGCTACTGCCGCTGTTGGGGTTCTTCTCATTAATCCACTATTTGCCAGACAAAAGACGCTTCTTAGGATATTCAGCCGTTTTCTGGAACTAATCAAACTGGTTCATGGCAACCAGATCAATAAGGAATAACTTATAATTGGTCTAATGGTTACCGTATATAACCAGTAAACTACGTTGGGTTTGAGTCCCCAAGTTTTTTTAAATATTCCTCTGCAAGCTCAAAAGGCCACTTTGTCGACCTTCTTGTCATAAAAATTAGAGTTCACGAGATCAGGTACTTTCCTGCGTCTTGTAGGAACCAACGATTCATTTTACATGAGTTCGACTACAGTTCCCCCATGTTTTCCTGTTATCAGTATATCAAAGTCATCTACATACCTTTTTGTCTAAAAAGCTGATTCATTTAACCTAAGAATCAAATCATCAATGACGAGTTCCACAACGCAACCGTGTAGCGAAGACTGAACAATCCTTCTGCATAGAATGGGGCGCATCAACCTTTAAACAGTGGTACCTACACCATGTTCCTGGGGAGACTTAAATATAGATTTCGTGAGAATGTTACTGGAGGCATCCTCTATGTGCAAAAGCGCCGCCATCGCTGCATCCCCTGTTCATCCTGCTTTTTGAATGCGGGAGGTAAATGGTAGGGCACGTAGGCCTGACGCCTTCCTCCTCTTTGGTGCTTGATTTTAATCGCTACCAGGTCTTTCGTCCAGAATATAGTTAAACAAATATTATCAATATCCCTTCTGACGTAAATGTCTGTCCTAGGGTTTTTAAGAGTTCTCTTGTAAAACATAGAGCTGCATTTCTGGCTTATACCGTTAATTTTTGCCTGGTAACAATAAGGATCCTAAATCAGAGCAAAAGCCGTGTGTTTCACTGTAATGCGTCTGCTTAATATGGGCGAAGCTGATTTACAGTGGTGAAGATTAATTTTGATGAACTTTAAATTCGAGGATTTCACGCTGTTCTTTTGATAATTAGCGTTATCCATCGGTTATTTTAAAGGCAGCTGCTCTTTCACTGTTCTGGAATGCTCTTCTGATTGAGAAAGTATTTTCATCTAGATCCTTCTCAATCCCTGATACGGTTTACAGTCGACCATCTCGAGGTTCTGCACCACTGAAGGGTTTGCACTCAGGACCAACTAAGCTACCTTGGCATCTAATATTACAGTCCACTCCTCTACTTATAACGTGGGGCTCTGGACTGTCATATCATAGACATCTCATCTGAGCAGATTACGGTGGGCAAGTTTTTTTTAAATCGACAGTCCTCAAACCTCGGGATAATGTCGCAAGGTTTTACCCTGGCGACCTTAGTCTCTAGAGAGCTGCCTCAATAGCCATTGCTTATTCTGAGGTGAGCTTCTATTGCAGGAATTCTTTAGTTACAATAGCCCGTTTCAGGTAACTTTGAAATGCGAGGCTGTATGAATCACCTGGATCAATAATCCTGTCCCTGGTTAAGGGGGTTTTAGGCCTTGCAATAGAAGTTCCTGGCCAAAGTACCTTCTTCTGGCAGCACTACTATATTTCTTTTTCTGAAAGCCTTTTTTGGACCTGGCATCAGGTCTTTTTTCAGTCAATGACAATT
Organism: Andricus curvator; assembly: GCA_932195095.1. NCBI lineage: Eukaryota > Metazoa > Arthropoda > Insecta > Hymenoptera > Cynipidae > Andricus > Andricus curvator. Next base: position 330,972 of record CAKNYM010050678.1, read on the forward strand.
CCAAAAACTTCCAAGAATAACATTGTCTTTTGGTTTTTATCAAAACTTAATTGTTTGCTAGAAGATTTAACCTTCAACTGATTCCAATTGCATTATCCGCAACATAGAGAAAAACATTTTTAATCAAGATTTTAGAATCTTAGTTATAAAATAATATGAACATAAGGGAAAGTCGGTATCAAATCAAATATATTGTATCATTTTAGTAATTACATAGATACATTATTATTTTTAATGTTCAATCTTGTGGTCAATATAAATTTAAACAGTGCACAAGCTTCCATCTATACCATCAGTAAATGGACGTACCAAATCAAACAATTTAAAATTAGGTAAAATTTAGAAAAAATGACAATATTTCGAATGGAATTGAAAGGAAATGAATTTCTATAATTTCTAAATAAAGTTGCTCGAAGTTGTATATTCGGAAATTGAAAGTTTGAGAAAGTTTGGAAATTCTAGAAATATAAATGTTTTGACATAGAAAGTTCGGATCAAACATTAAAATTGATGAGCCAAATTTGTATAAGATCAGAAAATAAGTTCACCGTCATTTTTATTGTTCAAGATTTTTATGATATACCTTCAAAATTAAATTATTTGAAAAAAAAGTTTAAATAAAAAGTAATTTCAAATGTGAAACATTAAAAATGACAAAATTCTTACAACGGAAATGGATGTTTAAAAGTTAAACGAGTCCGAACTCAATTAGATACTGATAAGAATTGTAGTCGCCCAGAATTGTAATATTGAAATATTTTTATACTCAAACCCTTAAAAATTTATATTACTTTGAGTAATCTTGAATAGCTTAAAAATTGACGATCCCCACCTTGTTTTTTTTTAACAATTTCGATTTTAATTGCAGAATTCAAATAAATAAAAGGCAAAATTCGGATTCTTCGCGTTCAGCACGAAAATTCAGAACACTAAAATTGTATCTGTGAAAAATTTAAGAAATTAATTAATTGTTATTATTGACGATAGGCTGATTCATTTAAGTCTCGTAGCACTGCGGTTCAATCCATTGTACTGTGCCTTTATTTTCAAACCCGGGTAAAACAGAGAACACCTATTTACGACCCTACAAACTGTTCAATTATCATTTAAACTTTAATTTTGCTGAGGTGGGCTCAGAATCACTTTATGAATTTGATCACATCCAGTGATAGCTCGGCCCTGCATCCGGCTTTATTAGAAGTACTTGCATTTGCCCGGACGCTTGGCCAGGGGAGAGGAAAACTGCAAAAAACCGCCTTCCAAGTCGGGCCATTTTATTCCCGCACAACATTAGATAAACGCCGGCAATATACGGCCTA
>CAKNYM010050678.1:332690-354933 GCA_932195095.1 Andricus curvator
TCCAACCCAAACAAACGGACCGTTTGTCTTCTTTATTTTTCGTTTGGAAGCGCATTCCTTCAACAGTCAACAATGTCATTTTTCGCCAATGCAGCGCCATCTGGCGCTAATAAACACAAAATTTTCATATAAAACTCACTTATTTTTTAAGGAGAATCTAAATCTGTAATGAAAAACATAGGTTCCCATTTGAAATTTCAAAATTAACCCCCCTCCCGCTCCCAGTGGGTAGGGGGTGGGCTAAATTCTCGCATGTTTCTTGACATATTTCGATGATTCAATATAAAAGAAACACCCTGTATATACTGTGGTTGTTATCACATAGATTCTTAAGTTCAAGCTTGTCTTTTTGAGATATTTGTATTTCACAAGTCAGATTCCTGAGAACAAATTCTTAACTAAATTCGTTGAAATTGATATCACAATTAAAAATTTAAGTCTTCACGTTTTATAGAAATCCTGCAGGATTCCACCAAATCTTGTGTGTACATCCAAGATTGCTGTTCATCAAGCAAATTTTGTTTAATCTTCTTGACTCGATATTTCGAATGTGAAAGAAGCAAAACAGTTTCTTCACATTACTATATGAATTGTCAGAACAGGAAAAATTGAAATTTCCCGTATTATGACGCTTCAACTGTATCCAATCAGAATGTTGATACTTCATAATTATATTATATCAATGAATTTTAAAATCATCCTAGGAAGATGAACGACTAGTTGCCACCTTCTTTGAATGATCGGAACAGAGTTATCTTTTTCTTTAATGAATGAATTAGTGTTTATATGGATTGTTAGTTAAAAATAAACACAATTTTTGATACCATTACCCTCTAATTATATTCGATCATTATTAGGATATCCATCAATTGAATTTCCATCAATAAATATATAAGTAACCTTCTTAAAATATTCTTTCATTTCGAAAAATGTTTTCCCTGAATGAAAACTTGGTTTATAATCAATTCAAACAGTTTATGAAACCTATAAGCCGGGTGTATGTGGAAATATTTTTAAATTTGAAAGCGAAAATATTCACTTTTGAAAAAAGTCGTAATTTTCATTCAATTTTCATTAACAGTGACTCATTTTATTCTCGCAATGATTTGTTACTTTTTGTAGCCTTCTCTTGGAAATTACGATCAGGCACAAGGCGTGCAAAAAGTCAAGTAAAATAGTGTGTAAACAATTCTAATTTTACCGTTCCGAAAGAGAATAACTTGTAAATACGTCACCTTGGTGGAGGTAGCTTATTATATCATTATTATTATACTGAAGAGCAGGGCAATAATGGATTATAGCACTGCGATGAAACCTATTGTACTATACCCCAAAATTCACCTATCTCTCAAAAGGTCACGAAAATCACACTTTCTACAACAAGGGTTGTCTCCAATCCTTATGTTGGTCAAGTACTTTCTCAAATGGCAGTGTTCAGTAATCATCCATACTAAGGAATAATTCTGCCTTCTTTCCATGTTGTAGAGTTCATTAGTTCTCTTAGTACATGTACCAGAAGTGAAATTTTTATAATGCACCATTCTTTTGGTCCCCTTCCAATATCTCGCATGCTCCTGTAAATCCATAAAGGTCCTATCTTAGCCAGTGCATTAGCTTTGTCATTAGCTTCAATATCTTTATGGCCAGGCTCCCAGATCAGACTGACTCAGTTTTTATTGGCTACTTTAAGAAGATCTTGAAGGCAACTCCAGACTTGTCTAGCTTGCTCAAAAATTTCCTCCAAGCCAGTTTTAATAGCTATTATTCCGAACTCTATAACTGTAGGCAATGTGTCCAGTGCAGTTGTTACATCAGCCCTGAGCTTTTTCTTATACATTCTAGCCCTGTTTCCGCGAAGTCTTTACAGCCGTCTGTGTACCCAACGAGACCTCCTGGAAAAAAAAATTCTTCCCTTCTTCCTACATCATGTCATTCTTTCCTTTCAGAAAAGATGACCTTGAGGGGTTTTATAAAGGATAATTTCCACAAAATAAGATCAGTTTGCATGGCGAGAATATTATTCTCATATAGCATGCGCTCACTGATATCATGTAGATCTTTCACATCAACATCACAGAGGTTGCCTCCTACTAGAAGTCTAGGGGTTCCCGCTCTCGCAATCTTCCTTTACGAAAAGCTGCAACGGTTGTATGTCCAGAATGACCTCAAGAGCAGCTGTAGGTGTTGTTTCCGTAGGACCAGTGATATCAAGCAGAAAACGGTTCAATATTACTCATAAATACTTCGCTGATTTTAAATTTCTACTTCCCTACCGCAGAACATAAGATTTCTAAAGTCTTGAAGCTTTCTTCTTCTGGTAAAATGCATGAGTTCCGTCTTGTCCAGGTTAACGGACAAACAACGGTCTCTGCACCATAGTTGTACTATGATGAGCGCTGATTGCATGATGTCCACTAAGGTGTGCTCATGCTTCCCTATTACGAGGACCACCAGGTTATCTGCATGACCTTAAGTGTGAAAAACCGATTTGTTTAAAACACGAATCAGGTCATAAAGGACCAACGCCTACTGGTTGGATGAAAATACTTCTCCCTGTGGACATCCCTTTGAACCTTTGGCCTGCACTTTATTATCATATAGCGGAATATGTACCGTTCTGCTTTCCATCACGAAGTGTATTCTCCTATTTACCGTTTAACTAACTCCGTGTCTTTTAGCAAAATCGCATATGGATTTAATTCAGGTATTACTGAATGCCCTAGCTATGTCTAAAAACGCTGCAATTTCTATTTTACCTTTCTGCATTGCATCAATAATTCGGGAGGTAAACGCATAGAAAGCATCTACTGTGGATCCGAATTTTTGTGAGGCAAATTGATTACTACAGAGATATTTTTCCGTTGGGATTTTCTGTTTCAAATAAAGGTCTACTAATTTTTTGAGAGCTTTCAGCATGATCGAGATGAAGATGACCGGCCTAAAGGATTCAATCTCATAGTAGGTATGCTCTCCTGGTTTTGGAATGAAAATTCCTTAACCTTAACCGATGCTACCGGGCTGTAACCCATTGTTCAGAATGCCTGAAAGATGCTGCAAAATGGACCCACCAGGAACTGAAATCCGTCTTGAATTAATGCAGGGAACATTTTATCATCTCCTACAACTTTGAATGGTTTACATTTAAACACCCATCTAATTTTTGAATAACTGACGATATGACCCCCTCATTCGTGTAACCCATCTCCAAACACGAGAAGTGTACCCTCATTAGGTGCTCAAGGATGTCAATAGACGTCTCAGCCATTTCACTCGAAGGCAAAAATAATGTCTTTATTGACATAATTAGTCACACCCGTCACACCCTCAAAGTTCTCCGAAGTGTAGCAGTGTCAGGTATATTCTCAATTCACTAACCATACCCCTTCATGAGTCCCTTATGCCATTTTGTATCTTATTATTATATCTTGTTAAGGTCGCCCTGTACAAGTACCAATTATTCTTTTTAGCTGTATTGAAAAGTCGTGGAGTGTCCTTTCTCAGATACAAAGGCGTCAATTCTTCTCATAGACCTTGTTTATACCTTTTTTTAGGATGTCGACAGCAAATTCTATTTGTTCGATAGACTTGACTTTGCTAGGTACACTACCCAGCAAACTGTTGAGATTTCCCCTATAAGTATCTCCGTCAATTTCTTCAGGGTTCCTATATCTTTGCGCCTCCGGTCTATCGGCTGTCAAGGAGAAGAATATCTGTCTATGATACGACAGGGATGCATCCGATAATACGTGCCATCTTTCAAGCACTTCGCCAATATTTATCGAACACAAGGTCAAATCAATAACCTCGCGATATATAGTTTATACAAAGGTCGGTGTATTACCCCAAATCAATGAAGTTGAATCCATAGTTGAAAGGTAATCTGATAAAGACTCACCACTTTGATTGGTATTCTTACTACCACAAGTCAAATCATGTGTGTTAGCATCACATCTAGTGAGGAATGGCTATTCTTCAACGCAGCAGTAGACCACCTTTCGCCATTTCTCAGATGGTGGGTTCTGGGAGTCAAATGGTAGGTACGCTGATCAAATCATCATAGGTTAGCACCTGCCTCTTAAATGGTGCCAGATCTTTATTGCTATCATGTCTCTAGAAAAGAACCTTGGTAATCCAATAAATTTAATATCTCCTCTGAAATAAAGTGCTGCCATATGTGTTTGTACGGAACTATTATAAATGACTGATGCGCTCTTGTTACTTAATCATCTGACTTTCGCATTTTAAGCCCAAGATTATTGTGTTAAGGAAAAAGCCGTTCGTTAATATGTCAAACGTATGGATAAAATCCAGTCTGGAAGGGGGACATCAAGTGCCCATATTGATACTATCCAACCCATGGTGAGGCTTGCAGTCCATCTTCTTGAGACTCTCGATTATTTCTGGCTCTGCAGTTATTACAAGTTGGATAGCTTGACTACTCGCCTTGACATGGATAACCTTCCTTCCTTCCGTTTTTGTGCTGGGTTTTTAAATTGCGATCCTTCTGAGTACTGCTGTTTGTTCTACTAATACACTGGGAATGAGAGCCAGCAGCTTTACTGGCCGTGGGAGGTCTTTGATGTAGATCACTTTGATCTTAGCTCCCACCCTAAGTTGTCATTCGCTAGCGGCTTCAACGACCAAGTTCAAGACACTTCGTTCAAACAGATAACGATAAAAGTATCATTATTAAAGCAGCAATCTTCAAATCTTGGAATGACTTCTCCAGGTTGGCTTCTCGTAGAATGACCCCTAGCAGCTTCTTATAATCTCGCTCGTCGTGGTTTTTTCGTTTGGTTTGACCATATGACATAAGTATCGCTATAGCTACATCCATGTCGTCCTGGTAATTTCCATTCCCACAGGAAAAGATGATTTTTCCGGAGGGATCGTTGCCGACTTCCCCTGAGTGTTTTGTTTTCAATTTTCATTCAGAGTACTTATTTCCTTCCACGAGCAGCTAGGGAAATGAAAGATCCGCCCCTGCAGAGCCCCGCTTGCAAGTGTATGACTAATTACTCAGGAAAGTTGACCGGTGTCCCTGAAGGGCCATTGGGACACATTCGTACCCCTAGGTGCCAAAGTGCTACGGGCACTGTCACTCTACACTTATCACTTCGGGGGGTGGCCACATTGAGTGAGACGCACATTGAGTGTCTGTTCGTAGGCGGGCCGTGTTAGCTAGGATTCTTCAACCTTCTACTATACTACAGTCATACATGCCAAGAGAGTTTGTTCATAGGTGATGAGGTGGTCCATGGAGGCGAAAGAGAGGCACTTGCAAGGTCAGTGGATTTGTGCATTTTACAATTCGGCACTATAATAAGTCACAAGCAAGAAAAAGAAGAACAGTTCAGTGAAACCCGATTAACGGTGAAGGCAATTGAGGTTAAGCCTGAAGCCCCCGGTAAATCAAGGTCCCAATGTATTAGGCTTCTCTCTTTATTATAATTACCATTTTCATAAAATTTTTAACTCATTCATCTATATATTTAAACTTTTGTGATTAGGACAACTGCAAGATTTCACCGAAAGCGGAAGCCATTTCCAGAAAATTGCACCCGCTCCCGTCGCAATCGCGGTAACGTTTCAACTGTAACCACGTCTCACGACCATGGAACGGGAATGTACAGTCTATGTTGGACTCAATACGACGATCCAGCAAAAGGTTTGTGCACTTTGAGGACACGGAACGACCCAAGAAGACCGCCTTTTGCATTTTTCTCGCAAGTGTCTCTGTATTTCGTTGACACGCAGGGATGCTTTTCTGGTTGCAAACCAGTGAAACCTTGACACCTCTAAGAGTACCAATGATCAGGAGGATTGAATTGGTAGTATGTTCCAAATTAAAATGGTCAAAAGTGTCTTATAGAGTCTTTATACCTCTCTTTCTTATGATTCCCATTGACTGTGATGTTCTTGTCGGTTGTTGCCGAAAATTGATAACGAAAATGGTATATTCGGAAGTTCTCATTTTCGATAATTGACTCAGTTTCCTTAGGAGCGTTTGGTGAGGTGATATTAGAGCTAATACCGTGGAAGTCACAGAGATGGTAATATGGCTCTCTTGGTATGGAATTGTACCTGTGGATATACATCGTTCTCGCGTGAGTTGGACAACCAGAGAGTATAGATCTACGAATTAATTCTTGGCCCTGAATTTCGAACGATCATAAATACAATTTTCTTTCGAATAACTGCCTAGGGACACATGCAATCTCTAGCAGCATCTGTCAGATTCAAATCGAGCTATTAAAACTTGATCCTTCTCACACACACAACCCAAAATATCAGCGATAGACGCCATGTCGTTCGAAAAGGAAAATTTGAGGCATTCACCGGTTGCGAGAAGGAAATTTCAACCTTCAAGATGATGAGCGCCATGAGCAGCCAAAAAAAGTCGAATATAAGGAGTTGAATCAGTTATTGAATGGCTCACAAGAAGTCTCGATCGGTCCCTCATAAACTCTGTGCCGATAACAAAGTCACTTTCCTTGCTTTCAGGTTTAAGGAAAAGGAATGTTTGTACAGAATTGTCACTTGTGATGAGAAATGTATACTTCAAGATAACTCTAAAAGAAGAAAAGCATCGGTATGTCCAGGTGAACCATCAACAAGCACTCCAAATACTCTCATCATCTGATCAGTGTGAGTGAGGCGATTAAGGAAAAAGGACCTCTCACAGGCCGCTGCAAGAGAATGTTAATACTGTTGCAAGATAACGTCTCACACCGCAAAGAAGGCAGAGGAAAGAATTTATAAATTAGGCTGGGAAATTTTCCCACATGCGGTGTATTCAGCGGACCTAGCCCCTCCAGATTTTGATCTATTTCGTTCTCTCCAACACCATCTGCTGGATTCCCAATTGAAGACAATTGACGAAGTTAAAAAAAGCATAGACAAATTCATCAAGTCAAAACTGGCAAAACTTTTTCGATCTGGAATACAACAATTGCCAGATAGATAGCAAAAATGTGTCAAAAGTGAGGGAAATTACTTTGGTGTTTAGGTTTGTATATTTTTGCAATGCATTATTGATTAATCGATACGATGAAGGCCGATAATTAATTTGTAGACCTATACTTGTCGTAGATGGTTGGTGTGTGCACGACCAGCTTTTCAGCTATCAACGGGAATGTCTGCTCAAAATTTGGTGGCGGTGTGATGAAGTGGAAATGACACCTTCTTGACAGACCAAAATAAAAAACTTTGTACCCGACTTCCACGCGGATGGTTTGGAGTGAGCAAACTTTGGATCAAACGACATCGACTGATGCTTAGGATTTATGTGTAATATGTCGTTCATTCTTTTGTCGAGGGAGCTGTTCGCGGATGTATACCGAGAAGTACCCGAGATGGATAATGTTTGATGCATGTTGATCACCCCTGATATTGGAGTCAAGGTTGAATGTTTCAGTAGTCTCCTCTGCAGCTTTGAACAGAAGTGCTTCTTTGCCCACTTCTTCATGTTGCCTGACGAAAAATATGTGAGGGCTAATGGTGTTGCCCTCAAAACCCCCCTTCTGAAAGGTGACGTTGTTATTTGCCACACCATGTTTTCTAGCTGAGATAGTAAGTCTTGTTTTCCAAAGGGGCATCAATCTCTCTATGTACCTTCCTATGTGTTGGTGAACCTTTAAGCTTTTTAACAGAAAGATGATAAGTCTAGGGGAGATTGAATCGACAGCTTTCCGCTAGTCAACCTTAAATTTGAATTATAATTTCGAAATGAAGGAAACCAACATGATGACTGGAATACGACCTGCATCATACAGATTCTCATCTTTTCATTTGAAGAGGGAACTGTATAATAGCGCAAACGACAACTTTGGTGATGTCATCTGCTGGCTTGGCAAGTGCTAATAACGCTGATGATTTACTATCATAGTTTGTCATAGTTACGGTAATTACCAAAACAAATTCGGGATTTTCAGAATTAATAGAACAAAATGAATATAAGGGGATAGTGGAAGGGAATAGTGGCACCGAGTGGATCTTTTCAGTAAATACAAATATACGTTATTATTTTTCAATGTTTATTCTTGTGCTTAATAGAAATTCAAACAGTACATAAAGTTTTATCTATACTAACAGGAAATTCAAGTAGCAAATTAAACAATTTTTGATTGGGTAAAGTCTAACAAATGACACTATTTCCAATGGAATGAAAAGAAACTGAATTTCTATCATTTTTGAAGAAAGGCGCTAGAGGTTGGAACCAGGGGAGATGAAAACTGCAGAAAAGCTCCTTCCAAGTTCAGCCGGTTTTCTGTAAACCTCCAGTCTAAAATTAGTTAAATGCAGGAAATACACGATCTAGGCGTACGTCACAAACGGTAACCCATCCGAGTGCTAGCCACGCTCGGAATGGTGTAACGTCTCTTGCTCGCCAGAGTCGAGATTCACCGCACAGAAAATGCCATCGGTTGACGTATTATTCAACTATTCGGATATTATTATTATTAATTATTAGTCCTAACGACTATACAAACTACAAGAGATTACACAGGATTAAAACAGGTTTTTAGGAATTACACGACATTACTTTGAATTACATGGAAGGGTGTTCATCAAATAACAACTATAGTTAACCAAATGGATGTTCGAATATATAGAATATTTCTGCTCTATTAAGTGGCCTGGAATCGTGTGGAGCGTTCTTATTAATCGTCGCAACTTGGCCATTTAAAAATATTCTTTTAAGACGACGAGATTCGTCAAAGAATCCAAAGATCCAACCCTCCTTGTTAATTTGTACCTCATATCGGATATTTGGTGGTATCAATACCAAATGATCTATTCTCTTAATTTTATACTTTGATTTTTTTATGGAGTGTGTAAGGTAGTGAATATTGCAGCCAAGAGGAAACTCGAAAAATTCCCTTTGAAGCGGCTCCCGGAAAGTATCAGGAACAGTGCTTCTAGGTGGCTCCCGAGGGGGCTCCCGAGGTGGCTCACGAGGTGGCTCCACAGGCTTTTCAGAAGATTCAACATTCGTACCACTCGTGCTCGCTTGTTGACCGGACTGCACACTTAATTCTGGGAGAGAAAATAAAAATTGATCACATAAACCGATGATTGAAATTCCATTCACGGCGATATGTAAGAGCTAATTTGAGCTGTATTATTTGATATGTAAGAGCTAAGTAGATGATGATTTTTTACCCGAACAAGTTTCTTCAATCGTAGATAATATTTTTTAATTTTCTAATTTAATTTATTTGATTAAATTATTGAATTAAATTATTCGCTCATTAATTTAATTATATTAAATAATTGAATATTTCATATTTGTTTAGTTTTTTATGTATTCATCAATAGGATTAAAGATTACCACGCTTGTGCTCGCAAGATATTTATTTTTCATAACTCAGTCACGAGGAAAAATAATTATTTACATAATTTATAGGAGTTGATATGTCGTCATTTAAACAGTCTTTCATCATTTATGAAAAAACGATTTTTACATCATCGACAAACCAATATTAATTCTACAAAATGATGAAATAATTGCAAAGGCGTACATCATTCTTTAGAATATTTGATCGGATGTTTTAGAAATTATTTATACAATTTTCAATTTAAAAATTTGATGGGTTTTCAATAGAGGCAATAATGTTCAAAAAATCTTATTTTTCAAAATATTCATGATTACTCTTGTGTTTAACGGAAATTGAAACATTTTGCAATAGATTGTTTCAATTTTATAACTGTAAAATTTTTTTTTTTTAATTTTTTTTAAACGATCCCGCAGATTCTAAAACATTTTTGAACCACACTCGCTGATAAATTATCTTGAATAAAGGAAGAGAATTCATTTATTTTAATAGAAACAAACAATAGTAATTGCTAAATAATTTTGTAATGATATCAGGAAATTATGATTATAAAAGAACTCCCATTTGTAAAAAAAAAAATTTAGTAAAAATTGATTCCGCCACCTTCTATCCAGGTCAAACCCGGATATCATTTGAAAAAAAATAGCAATTAGGATGAGATGCTGATTCAATTAACAAATTGTTATTTGCAGAAAGCTGAAAAATGAATTTTAAGATATGAATATTAGATTTATAATAATTAATTATATATTTACCAATAGCATTGAAGATGACCAGAAATATGAAGACCAGAGTGCAAACCATCTTCATTTTTTCCAAGTGAAGAAAAAACTGATTACAGTATTATTAACGAATTTGGTTAACTGGGTAATTCTGGTAATTCTGACCGTTATCACATAGATTTATAGGGATCATGCTCGTCCTCGTCAGAAATTTGTATGTCATCAGAAAGTTGCGAGACAATTTATGTCATCATTTACTATATGATTTTCCACGTTTCACAGAAAGCTTTAAAGACTTCAGTAAACCTTCAGAACTAATTAACAAATTTTTATCAATCAATCAAACTGTTTATTCACCTCGACTTGATGCGTCGCATTTTAAAGTAGAAAAACCGTTTCGTAACTTTGCTATTAAATTTTTGTACATACAGAATTATCCCCTTTTACATGACCATCATTGCACTTGATTTATTGACAATTTTACAACTTGTTTTTAAGGAAAATAATAATTTTATCATAGAGCCCATCCATGAATTAGTGAATAGCTTTTGCTTTTACTTTTCTAGATTTGAAGAAAGATTGAACAGGGAATTAAAACATTTGTAACCTTTAAAAAAAATCTTAATCTTTTAAATTTTGGATAAAACTAGAAAATTAAGTGAAATAATGAAAGATTTGAGGAAATTCTATGATCTCGACTTGTTACATTTCAATTAGCGTTCATTATGAATGCAATCTCCTTTAAAATGTTCAGGTTATTTTAGTTCATGGTTCTTATTTTCCATATTTTACAGAATTTTCTTGAAATTACTTATCAACTAACATCCATCCACACCTCATCTCTACGACCGCTTGCTCTTATCGCCTTGCCTTTCTCGCTTCGCCTCGCCTCGCACGCACGTCCCTACTTCTATTACTATATATATTTCCTCTCCTTTTCACAATCTTTCCTTCTCCATTCCTCTACCTCCTTCCTTCTCTTCTTCCCCATCTTAACCAACATCCCCTTCAGCCATGGTACTGCACTTTCAACCCCCCTTTCATGTATCAATACCTCGATGCTTATCCCACTCCTTTCAACCTCCTCGCAATCCTCCAACCAGTGTTCCATTTTTGCATTTCCGTTCCCGCACAATTCACACATTCTCTTTTCCCTAGGAAACCAGAACCTACTAAGACCTTCCATGAAACCACATCTCATCCTTTCTATAAGCTCCTCACTTCCTTTTCCACCTTTCTCAAACAAATATTGCGCTCTTTTCCTTGGCATAATCCGCCCATAGTTCCCGACAAACCTTCACCCTTTATTTTCTTCTCCCCTGCTGCCTACTCTTTCTCTCTCTCTCTCCATGCCGTTTTTCTTGACCATATCATACACCTTTCACCTATCCTCGTGCATCCTCACTTTATCTATCTGAAGTCCATTTATTCTAAAATACCTTTCTCTTTCAACGACCATAATCCCCTTCCCTCTCCTGTTTTTCTTCTCCCCCCAACGCTTCCTAACCAGTTGACTTTCTGTTTCATTCCCTAAACTCATTTTCCCCATCTCTTTTCTAACAATTTAATTAGGTGTATTCCTTGCCAACCCCAGTGTCCACTTTACATACCTCTCCTCTATCCTATTTACCTCCTCACGTCCCTTCCACCCGACACCTCTACTCTATAAAGTACTCATCACTGGCGAGTCAAACAATTTCACTTTCCTCCAAAGGTCATCTGTAAACTTCTTTTACAACTCCCACACCTGTTTTATTAGCAGATTAGTCACCGCACTCTCTCTTTTATATGACCATCTACTCCGCCATTTCTCCGAAACAGGAAGCCCAGGTACACAAACTCTTACACCTTTTGCACCGCCTTTCTCTTCCACTTCCACTCCCCTGCGTTATCCTTACCACCTCCTTTCCTGAATACCATAACCTTGGACTTTTCCGCACTTGAATCTAACCTATTCTTATATAGGTATCTACTCAACCTCTTCATTATCTCCTCCAAGGCCTCTTCGCTTTTCGTCAGTAACACTGTGTCATCTGCATACGCGAGTGACCTTAACCTAACCTCTTTTACCCTAACTTCTCCTACCACTTCGGGCACTAGCCTACTCTCCATTTGCGCAATTAACATCGAAAAAAGCGTTGGGCTAAGAGGACATCCTTCCTTAACCCTCTATCCACCCAGAAACCCACAAAAATCACTTCCCCTTCTCTCACACGAACAAACTTACCTGTACCTGAAGTTTAATTATAATTACACGAACGCGCCTCGTTAAAAGATGATGACATACAGTAGTGTCTAGTTATCAAGAGTTTCACAACGTACAAAGTTTTTAGTTTGAAATTTTTTTCCGCAGTGGTCCACCTGGACGTATGCAAGAGTAGGCAACTTTAAATTTTCAGAGTCTATTTATTTATAACTTAGGGAAAGAATAGCACGGAATTTATTGAATTTGTATAATTTTAATCAATTTTCACGTACAGTTCAGGTCGTTTGATTATACAATTATACTCAGCGCCTCATCCTCAAGATTCCACATAGCTGTTTAGAGATAAGGAATCTTTTATTATTTTTCTTTTCTCTTCCGATTTTGTTTCTTTACTCCTTGAAATAATGAACATGATAATTAAACTGATGAAAAAAACAATATTATATGCTTAATATCATTCTTTCTGTAGAAAAGTTGAAGCAAATGACCTATTCGGATTCTGAATAAGTAGATTATAAAAATGTGCGGAGGTTTGCAAAGTCGTTGTCCAACCCGCCATACGTTTTATAGTACTAATATCAACCCCCTTCTTCAATACTGATGATGTAGATGCATGTCTTGTGGTATAAGTCGAGAAGAATTCCATGTCTACACCTGACTTTTCTAGCAGGGTCTCAACCCAACGACTTATATTTTGTGAACCTACAGGTTTGTGAGGTTTTCTTGTCGATATGAACAAACTACGATTGTCGCCTCTTTTATCTGTCGTCGCCTTCAAATAATCCGAAACAGCTCTAGCTACACAAACACCGGGCGTCTCCGGATAGAATGATAGAATCAAATCTGGTTAGTAACGACCTGGGTTTAATGTTAAAATTAGGTCAGGTACCTCACAATCATCGCATACCTCAGCTATTTTTTTGAGAAAAAGGTTATTAATCTCGTTTTGCAGTAATTCAATTCTTCAGACGATCGAATTACATCAATAGGAGAATGTGATTGATAAGGATTATCTTAAAAGAGAATTCTATCATCTTTAGTAGTGTTCAAGATAGAATGATCTTGCGTAATACTATTCCACACATGATGAAAACTTCTAAGTCTACCAGGTGCCTTGCTCACCTCTAATATTTGTTGAATGATTGAGCATGAGGGGGCAGGTTTGATCGGTGTAGAGAATTCTGAGATCTTCGAGACTGATTCTTGTTCGTCTTATATCTCGAATTATGTTAAGGTTTTCAAGGCACTCTTTGATAACTGCCCATCGGATGGTGTTTTGCAAATAAGCTATTTCAGTGTTCCTGATTCCCAGAAGATGGCCTCTTGTCTTTTAATTATTATAAAGTATTAGTTTTAGCAAAAGCTGTCTCAATTTGTTGGGCTTCCTTAATCTGCTCTGAAAGTTTAAATAGAAAATATACCTGAGTAGCCTTCAAGAAGACGTTGACGGAGAGGAGGACGGAACAGTTGCGAATCCAGACGACAAAGATGGTGACGTCATGGACGATGAGGACGGAGGTAGCGGTGCTGGAAGTCATGTTAGCGTTATCTGCAACAATAACAGAACGAGAATACATCAAGCTCTCCGATTTGGCATTCACGACAAGGATGTGGAGAATTCGATTGAACCCTTTGAGGGTAATGACTCTTATCCTGTCAAAAGATGGATTTGCGATTCCGAAGATATGGCTACTCTGGACTAATGTGACGACCTGCACACGCTGAGTTTCGCAAATAAATGACTCAAAGAAGTGGCAAATTTATTCATTCAAAGTGAAAATAATTTAACAACGTGGAAGAAACTTAAGTCCGCTCTGCAAGATGAGTTTTCTTCCAAAATCAACAGTGCTCAACTTCACGTGATGCTATTGAAGCGGACAATAAAGAAGGACGAGACTGTACAGGAGAATTTTGTAATAATGAAGGAGTTAGCTGCTAGGGGTGAAATTGAAATTAAAGCTCTTATACAGTATATGAGAGATGGAATAAAGGATTAAACAGCAAACAAAGCTGTTTTTTGAGCAAACACTCCAACAGAATTCAAGAAGAAGATTGATTTTTTATAGCTAGATAAGAAATTCCAATTTACTGAAGTCGAGAGAAGATTCTTTAAAAAGTTAAAAAGTATGATGGAAACTGATTCTTTGTTGATGATTTATAACCAAAAATACGAAATGGCATGACACATTGATGCCTGTCGAGATGGATACGAAGCCATATGAATGCAGAAGTCTGCAGGTGATCTCCAGATGCATCCAATTCACTTTATCAGTAGAAAAACTACTCCAGAAGAAAATAATTACACAAACTATGAACTAGAGGTATTAGCTATTGTCGACGCTTTGAGCCGACATTCCATGATGACTTTCAGAATGGATGATATTACTCCACGTATCGACCTTCACGTGACCTCTAGAGGTCACTCGAACTCGTGGGTAAAAATATATCTCAACGTAAAATTTCCCGCTCTTTCAGAATCTGAGGTCAAAAAGATGATATCTCTCGAATTAACGAACTTGACCTTCAAATGAACTTGATTCTGACGTGTAGAGGTCATAAGGGTCATGGACTCGTGATCAGGGCACCTGAAAACGTATATTCCACGCGGTTTGGTCGGAGAACTTTATGATTTCATTTTGTGGCCCTGTGTTATTCAAAGACGATATTTCCCTGCACATGTATCATGTCGATCACCTTGGATCCCTTGAAAGGACAAGCAAAAAATATCATCACATAATATCAGTTATCGACGGTTCTACCAAATTTGTGTGGTTATATCCTACTAAATCAACGACATCTTGAGAAGTGATTGACAGCCACATCATAACTACAGGTCTTTCTAGAGCTAACGAACAAGTTGAGAGGCTACATGAGACCATTATCACCGCTCTTATCAAATTGTTGATGAACGAACCTTCAACATTGTATCTGCACGTGGACAGACTGCAACAAGTCCTGAATTCTACCTAACAACGATGAATAACTGCCTTTTGAGCACATTTTGAGTACATTGCTAAAGAGCAAATTGCAAGAGTTGAAGCAGAGAATCGACACTCGTATAATCTCAGACGCCGTGCACTGACTCAGTATAATGAGGGTGATCTTGTTGCAATTAGGTGAACTCAACTAGGGCCTGACCGTAAAATTAAAGCGGAATATTGTGGCCTTTTTGTAATCAAAAAGGCCAAGGCTAACGATACTTATGGTGTTAAGTCAGTAGGTTTACACGATGGGCCTTTTTCTACAAGATCATGCGCCGAATTCATGAAACCATATGTTGCTGATGATCAATCCGGGGCGGATGATTAGTCAGGATGCTTGGATGTAGGGTTCTTTCTTCTCTCCATCATTCTATTCCTCATCGCGAGGTAGCACATCAGCATTTCAAATCTCTAACCCTACGAATCAAATTGTTGAATTTTCATCATTTATAGACTGAAGAATGATAGTTTGAATAAACATTCTAGTTCATTATTAAGTCCTCAAGAAAAGTGGATAAAAGTGAAGAAAAGTATAAATTTTCCTCTGAAAGTTTGTAAACCTAAATATCCATTTTTATTAACACCTATTTTTGAAGTTTATGAAATCTTTGTAATATTTTTTGGGAGTAGTAGCAAATCTTACGGTATCAATAAAATGCATTTCATTACATTATTATATTATTAATTTATTACATGAATTACATTATACATTAGGAAGAATGTACATCAGATTACAGCTATGGTTAACCATCTCATACGACTGCATATCGTCTAAATATCATTCACGATTACAAAAATGCAAATTTCATTTAAACTTTTTGATTATTTTGAACACCCACTATTGCTATACTCTAAATATATGACAAAAAAGGTATTCTAAAAATAAATATTAATTGATTACGACTATTTTGCCTATAATTATCAATGTTTCTGCTTGGAATGAATGCGTATATTACATTTTTAAACATTATATTACCAATAAAATTTCTAACGCTATGGGGTTTCCAACCTACATCTTCACCTAAATCTGTCACCTCGCAGAATCATTTTTAAATGAGTAATTCAAATCGATTACAATTTTTGTTCGTGTAATATTCAGTTTTTTCGCGTTTTGGAACTCATGAACCATATTTTTAAACGTGTTTTTTTCAATCTGTACTGGTGACCAATACTAGGCCAGTACTGCGTTGGTGGTGAACTCTGACGGACTAATGATGATTCCACCTGGCATAGTTACTTCCTAAGATCAATTTTTCTTCATCAATTGTAAGTTCCGTAGGTTCTTCTGGTGAATACATATTTATTTTTGCCATTTTTCCATCTAAATATAATCTATGAAGACCACCAGCGTCAACAAATCCATAGATATCACCAAGATGATTTACTTCTACCTCATATTCTTTTTTTTTTGGTACCGGTTCATGTGAATTTCTTATATTCTTTTTGTAACCATTTGTTACAACATGATGTTCAATGTATGTTAGTTTGCAATCTTCAGGAAACTGGAAACGACCCCGTTGAAGTGGCTGCTGCGGGGTAACAGGAAGATCCGTTCGGCGCCATCGGCTGAACACTTTGAAGAATTGCGAACTCAATTCTGTAAGAGGAAATTAAAATTGATCAGTTTCACATTTTATTCGTATATTATATGTGACGTGGAGCGAAGAAAACATCCTCAGGACCAAAAAATTGATTTTCCGTTTTTTATTGATTCTGAATAACCCTTACATGCATGGTGGCATATTTATTATCTCACCTAGATTATGATCATATTTATAGATAGATAAACGTTTACCTTTTAGCCTGCTGGCCTTAAAAAATTGACTTGCTTACACTTCCACTTTTTTACAGAATTTTTTAAAACCTACCCTTAAAACTAACATCCTTCCACACCTTATCTCTAACGCCGCTCGGTCTTATGGCATTGCCTTCCTCGCTTCGCCTCGCCTCGCACGCATGTCCCTACTTTCTTGCTTTGCCTGGCATTACCAAACTCTGCCTCCGCGGCTAATCCCTAATACTTATCTACTATTTATAATATTTACATTTACTTATATTTACTTCCTCCTCTATTTAGAATATTTCCTTCTCCATTCCTCTTCCTCCTTCCTTCTCTTCTTCTCCATCTTACCCAAGACTCCCTTCACCCATGCTACTGCCCTTTTGTCCCCCCTTTCATGCATCAGTACCTCCATGCTTATCCCACTCCTTTCCACTTCTACGCACTCCTCCAACCAATGCTCCACTCTTGCCTCCCCCTTCTCACATAGTTCACACATCCTCTTTTCTCTAGCGAGCATGAACCTATTATAACCCTCCATGCACCTACATCTCATCCTCGCTATAAGCTCCTGACTTCCTTTCTCTCCTTTCTCACATAAATATTGCGCTCTCGCCCTTGGCATAATCCACACATAGTTCCCATTAAACCTTGTCTCTCTTATTCTCTCTTCCCCTGCTGTCTTCTCTCTCTCCATGCTGTTTTTCTTAACCAACTCATTTACCTTCCTTCCTTCCTCATGCATCCTTCTCACTTCATCCATCTGCAGTCCATTCGTTCTAAAATACCTTTCTCATTCAACCTCCATCTTCCCACCCCCTCTCCTGTTCTCCTTCTCCCACCAACACTCCCTAACCAGCTTACTTCCCCCCTCTTCCAAAAATTTCTCCTCATACTTACACGCCCGACTCCCCGCTAGAATCCCTACACTCGTTCTCCCCGTCTCCCTCCTGACAATATAATTAGGCATGTTCCTTGCCAGCCCCAGTGTCCACTTTACATACCTCTCCTGTGTCCTATTTACCTCTTCGCTTTCCTTCCACCCCCACACCTCTACTCCATACAATAGGACGCTCATCACTAGTGAGTCAAACAATTTAATTCTCCTTCCAAAATCAGCTGCCAATAACTTCTTTCCCAACCCCCACACCTGCCTCATCACCATATTTGCCCTCCTCACTCTCTCTTTTATGTGACCATCCACTCCGCCATTCCTCCGAAACAAGAAGCCCAGGTACACAAACTCTTTCACCTCCTGCACCGCCTTTCCCTTCCACTTCCACTTCCCTTCCTTACCCCTTCCACCTCCTTTTCTGAAAACCATAACCTTGGACTTTTCCGCATTCAGTTCTAACCTGTTCTTATCCAGGTATCTTCTCAACCTCTTCATCATTTCCTTTAAGGTCTTCTCGGTTTTTGCCACATTTTTTCAACAACATGTTAGAGAATTGAAAATTACACTCCGTTATCTGAAATTTCTGATGAATTTTTTATTATTAATAAACAAATACCAAAAAGCTCCCTGTTTGCAAAAAAAACTCATTCTTTCTAAAAGTTTTTATTTTATTCACATAAAACTTAGTATATTGAGATTTTTTGGGTCGCTATTTTCAAAGCTGTTATCAGATTTATAAAATCAATTATGGCTGATCCAATATGGTGGATCAAATTTGTGAAATTAACTCTGATTGTAACTGTAGATTTAGTATTGTAATATAATTAGTATATAGAGTTTTTTGAGGTTGCTGATTACAAATGTGCTATCAGCCTTCTGAAATTCAAGATGGCTGATACAATATGGCGGAAGTGTTTTAAAAAAATTAATGGATTTTCATGAAACATGGGTTTTTGGGGTTTCTTATAACAAATCTGAAGTCAGTTTTTAAAAATTAAAAATGGCGGATACAATTTGGCGAACGATTTTTCGAAAAAAATATTGGATTTTCATGGAGCCTAATATCTGGGGGTTTTCGGCGCCTTCAATAACGAATCCAAAGTCATATTCCAAAAATTCAGAATGGGGGATCTAATATGACAGGCTAATTTCGAAAAAGTAGTGAGATTCCCATAAAACTTGTTATTCGGGTGTTTTTGGAGTCGCTGATTACAAATCTGAAGTCGGTTTTCAGAAATTCGTAATGCAGGATTCAATATGGCGAATGAAACTGGTGAATCATCAATGATGCAACATTTATACTAAACTACATTTTCACAGCCAAATTGAAATCGAAATTTTTTATTTTAACTCAACTTTTAAAATTAGCAACCCCAAAAACTCCTAGATGCCAAGTTTTATGAAAATCCAACAATATTTCGAAAACTTGACCACCATATTGGATCCGTCATTTTGAATTTTGCAAATCTGGCTCTGGATTCGTAGTCAGTGACCCCAAAAACCCCAGGTGCCAACTTTCATTAAAATCCATTAATTTTTTGAAAACTCCTTCGCCATATTGGATCTGCCATTCTGAATTTTTGAAATGTGACTTCATATTCGTTATCAAAGGCCCAAAAAATCTCCAGATGTCAAGTTTCATGAAAATCGAATAATTTTTTGAAAAATTTTTCGCCATATTGGATCCGCCATTGTGAATTTTTTTAACTGACTTCAGATTTGTGATCACAGACCTGAAAAGCTCCCAGGTGCCAAGTTTAATGAAAATCCAATAATTTCTTGAAAACTCGTCTACCAACTTCCAGATGTCAAGTTTCATGAAAATGCAATAGTTTTTTTGAAACCTCTTCCGCCATATTGGATTCGCTCTTTTAAATTTTCGAAATATGACTTCAGATTCGTTATGAGAGGCCCCAAAAACCCACAGATGCCAAGTTTTATGAAAATCTGAAAATTTCTTGAAAAATCGCCCGCCATATTGGATCCGCCAATTTGAATTTTCAAATACGTGATTAGAGACCCCAAAATCTCTCAGATGCCAAGTTTCATGAAAATCCATTAATTTTTGGAAAACTGGTCCGCCATATTGAATCCGCCATTTCGAATTTTTGAATTCTGACTTTAGTTTCATTATCAGAGGCCCCGAAAAACTCCAGATGCCAAGTTTCATGAAAATCTATTAATTTTTTGAAAACTCGTCCGTCATATTGGATCCGCCATTTTGAATTTTTACGATGTGACTTCAGATTCGTTATGAGAGGCCCCAAAAACCCCCAGATGTCAAGTTTCATGAAAATCTAATAAATTGTTTGAAAAATCGTCCGCCATATTGGATCCGCCATTTTGAAGTTTTAAAAACAGACTTCAGATTTGTGATCAAAGACCCCCAAAACCCCCAGATACTAAGTTTAATGAAAATCAATTAATTTTTTGAAAACTCGTTTGCCATATTGGATCCGCCATTTGGATTTTCAAAATATGACTTCAGATTCATTATTAGAGGCCCCAAAAACCCCCAGATGTCAAGTTTAATGAAAATAAAATGATTTTTTTGAAAATTCGTCCGCCATATTGGATCCGCCATTTTGAATTTTTGAGAAGTGACTTCAGATTCGTTATGAGAGGCCCCAAAAACCCACAGATGCCAAGTTTTATGAAAATCTGAAAATTTCTTGAAAAATCGCCCGCCATATTGGATCCGCCAATTTGAATTTTCAAATACGTGATTAGAGACCCCAAAATCTCCCAGATGCCAAGTTTCATGAAAATCCATTAATTTTTGGAAAACTGGTCCGCCATATTGAATCCGCCATTTCGAATTTTTGAACTCTGACTTTAGTTTCATTATCAGAGGACCCGAAAAACTCCAGATGCCAAGTTTCATGAAAATCTATTAATTTTTTGAAAACTCGTCCGTCATATTGGATCCGCCATTTTGAATTTTCACAATGTGACTTCAGATTCGTTATGAGAGGCCCCAAAAAACCCCCAGATGTCAAGTTTCATGAAAATCTAATAAATTGTTTGAAAAATCGTCCGCCATATTGGATCCGCCATTTTGAATTTTTGAGAAGTGACTTCAGATTTGTGATCAAAGACCCCCAGAACCCCCAGAAACTAAGTTTAATGAAAATCCATTAATTTTTTGAAAACTCGTTTGCCATATTGGATCCGCCATTTGGATTTTCAAAATATGACTTCAGATTCATTATTAGAGGATCCAAAAACCCCCAGATGTCAAGTTTCATGAAAATAAAATGATTTTTTTGAAAATTCGTCCGCCATATTGGATCCGCCATTTTGAATTTTTGAGAAGTGACTTCAGATTCGTGATCAGAAACCCCAAAACCCCTCAGGTACCAAGTTCCATGAAAATCCATTAATTTTTTGAAAACTCGTCCGCCATATTGAATCCCCCATTTTGAACTTTGCAAATCTGGCTGCGGATTCGTAATCAGCGACCCCAAAAAACCCCAGATCTCAAGTTTCAGGAAAATCCAATAATTTTTTGAAAAATCGTCTGCCAGATTGGATCCGCCATTTTGCAATTTGTCTTCTGAGTCGTGATCAGAGACCCCGAAAACCCTCAGATGCCAATGTTCATGAAAATACAATAATTTTTTGAAAACTCGTCCGCCATATTGAATCCGCCATTTCGAATTTTTCAACTCTGACTTTAGATTCATTATCAGAGGCCCCGAAAACCCTCAGAAGCCAAGTCAAATGAAAATCTATTGATTTTTTGAAAACTCGTCCGCCATATTGGATCCGCCATTTTTTTTAAACTGACTTCATATTTGTGATCAGCGATCTCGAAACCCGCCAGATGCCAAGTTTCATGAAAATCCATTAATTTTTTGAAAACTCATCCGCCATATTAAATCCCCTATTTTGAATTCTGCAAATCTGGCTGCGGATTCGTAATCAGCGACCCCACAACCCCCCAGATGTCAAGTTTAATGAAAATCTAATAATTTTTTTGAAAATCGTACGCCAGATTGGATCCGCCATTTTGCATCTTGTCTTCTGAGTCGTGATCAGAGACCCCGAAAAGCCTCAGATGCCAATGTTCATGAAAATACAATAATTTTTTGAAAACTCGTCCGCCATATTGAATCCGCCATTTCGAATTTTTCAACTCTGACTTTAGATTCATTATCAGAGGCCCCGAAACCCCTCAGAAGCCAAGTCAAATGAAAATCTATTGATTTTTTGAAAACTCGTCCGCCATATTGGATCCGCCATTTTTTTAAACTGACTTCCTATTTGTGATCAGAGATCTCGAAACCCGCCAGATGCCAAGTTTCATGAAAATCTATTA
>CAKNYM010050678.1:354943-380855 GCA_932195095.1 Andricus curvator
CATGAAAATCTATTAATTTTTTGAAAACTCATCCGCCATATTGAATCCCTCATTTTGAATTTTGCAAATCTGTTTGCGGATTCGTAACCAGCCACCTCAAAACGCCCCAGATGCCAAGTTTAATGAGAATCTAATAATTTTTTTGAAAAACGTACGTCATATTGGATCCGCCATTTTGAATTTTTAAAAACTGACTTCAGATTCGTGATCCGAGACCTCAAAACCCCTTAAATTCCAAGATTCACGAAAATTCATCAATTTTTTTAAAACTCGTCCGCCATATTGAATCCCTCATTTTGAATTTTGCAAATCTGGCTCCGGGTTCTTTATCAGCGACCCCAAAAACACCCTGAGGTACATATGTCTGTAAAATTAGTTTGATAGGAAAATGTATGCCGCAAAGGGCTAATGAAGATTTCCCCTACTGAATAAAAAAATCCCCATTGTTCCACGATGAAAATTGAATTTTGGGGAGTCATCGTAGCTCAGAGGGTATCGTGATTGTCTGATGTTCCAACACTGCAGGCTTGACAGCCACGCTGGCGCGGGTTCGATTCCCAAAGCAGGAAGCGACGCTGGAAATGTTTTCAGAATTTTTTTTTTTTCTTTTTGATGGCACGATGGCCCCTTTGCTATGCCTCTTCGATCCTAAGCCTCGTTTCTTCGTTCCACGTCACATATACAATGGAAAAAAGAGGCAGTTTTTCGACGAGTGCAATTTTTTCAGTACGAGTCGTAGGCGAGCTACGTTACCAATTTGAGGAGGAAGGAAGGACCACGCCAAATTCTACAAATTTCCTCTTTTTCTCGATTTTCCGTCAAAATTTTTGTTTTGATTTAAAATTCTATTATTTAATTGAAAGTTTAATCATTTTGTTGAAAATGCAACTATTTCGTTAAAAACTCATCTTTTTTGGTCAAAAATTCAACAACTTGGTTAAAAGTTGTACTGCTTTGTTGAAAATTTATCTTTTTGGTTGAAGATTTTCCCTTTGGTGGAAAATTGAACTCTTTCATTGAAAATTTGCTTCTTGATTGACTGAAAATTGACTTAATTCAACTAAAAATTTCACTATTACATTTTTAGTCGCAAATTTATATTTTTTAGTTGAAAATTTAACTGTTTGGTTGAAATTCATCTTTTTAGTTGAAAATTTGTGTGTTTTCAGTAGAAAATTAATATTATCAGTTAAACATTCATTTTCTTGTTGAAAATTCATCTCTTCGGTCCATACTTTTATTTTATTGAATAGTAGTAATTTTTCATTGCGTTAAACTATTTTTTATTTAAATTAAAATCTTTTTTGGCTAAAATATCATCAATCTTTTCTATTTAAAAAATAAAACTATTCAGTTAAAAATTTGTATTTTTTGTGAAAATTAAACTATTTTTTTAGAAATTTCAACTATATGGTTAAAAATTAAACTATTTATTAGATAAATTAACTGCTTGGTAGAAAATTGACTTTTTTGTTAAAAATTCATAGTGTCGGTTCTAAAAATTCAACTGTTTTGTGAAAAATTCATCTATTCTGTTGAAAATTCGTCTTTTTGGGTAAAGAATCAATCTTCTTTTTTGAAATTCATCTTTTTGGCTGTTTTCTGTTTTAATTTAACTGTAAGAAAATTAGTTTTTTTTTTGTTCAAAATTAATCTTTCAAACTAACAATGTAACTATTCCATTTTTTGTTAAAAACTTATCTTTTTGTTATTAACTGATGTTTTTTAAATTGAAAATAAAACTATTTTTTTGAAAATTAAACTAGTTATTAAAAAAATTATCTACTTGGTAAAAGATTAATTTTTTTGTCTGGTAGAAAATTCAACGTTTTTGTGTAAAATTCGTGTATTTTGTTGAAAATTCGTTTTCTTGGGTAGAAACTCAATCTTCTTTTTAGAAAATTCATCTCATTAGCTGCTGATGCAACTATTTTTTTTTAAATTCGTCTTTTTTGTTTCAATTTAACTGGTAGAAATTTATTTTTTGTTTTCATTGAAAATTAATTTTTTAAACCGAAAATGTAATTTTCATTTTTGGTTAAAAACTTTTTTGTTGAAAATTTAACTGTTAGGTTGAAAAATCAACTATTGTGGTAGAAAATTCAACTATTTGCTGTTTGGTGGAAAATACAACTGCTTCATAGATAATCCAAATATTTTGTTAAAAAAAATTCATCTATTTTATTTAATTTAACTGTTAGAAAATTTTGTTTTTTATTATTGGTGATTAATTTTTTAAATTCAAAAGGTAACTTTTCCATTTTTGGTTTTTCCGAAATTTCAGACAGTTTAGACCCTGACACTTAAAATAAACTTAAGAAATTCTATTCATTTTCTTAAAATCTTTGAAGATCCTTAAAAAGCTTCAAACTTTTATTTCAAGATCTTCAAAAATCTAAAGTTAGTTTTTTATTTTTCGAAATCTTTTCCAGTTTTAAATTAAGTTTGGATCTTCTCAAAACTTGTAAATATCTCTTAAAATAACACAAATTTTTTCCAAATTAATGATTCTTCAATTTTTATTTATGCATCAAGATTTAATGATTTCACTGACATACTAAAAATTTGTTGAATAGAATAATTAAAATTAAAATTTCAAATAATTCAGTTTAAAATTGTTTAATTTCTATTATTGGATTTTTACGTGTTATTGAGAAAATTTGTAGATATAATTTAGGCGAAAACTTTTGTTAAAAAAAATATTATTGTAG
Source organism: Andricus curvator (assembly GCA_932195095.1). Taxonomy (NCBI): domain Eukaryota; kingdom Metazoa; phylum Arthropoda; class Insecta; order Hymenoptera; family Cynipidae; genus Andricus; species Andricus curvator. The sequence continues at coordinate 357,655 of CAKNYM010050678.1, forward strand.
CCTCTGTCTTTTTTCCAAAAAGGTAATTACTTTGTTTTCAATTTCTTTTATAACAAGAGTTTAAAACAAATTTGTCCTTTTTCCAAAAATTTAATTTTTTCATTTTGAATGTTATTTTTTATGATTGAAACAAAAACTACGGGCTCTTTAAAAAAATTATTAATGACAAATTTGTAGCTCGTTTTTGGATGAACAATTTTCGTCAATTCATTTTTTTCATAGTTTGTGTCGTTTGTCCAAAAATCAAATTTTTTAATTTTTAATCTTGTTTTTAATTTTCTAATTTTCAATCAAAAAGATAAAATTTTTAAACTACTGATAAATTTTCCACAAAAAAGATTGAATATCTATTAAAAAAAAAAATTTCGACGCAAAATGGAAGTTAAATTTCTAGTTAAAAAAATTAATTTTTAATAAAAAAAACTAATTTTCAACCTAAGAAATGAACTATTCAACAAAAAGGTTAAATCTCTACCAAAAATGACAAATTTTTAACAAAATAGATGAATTTTTAACTAAAAAATATGAATTTTTAACAAAAAATAGAATAGTTTAATTTCCAGTTAGAGAAATAAGTTTTTAAGCAAATAAAATAAATTCTCAACGAAATAGTTGAATTTTCAACCGAACAAATGAATTTTTTACCAAAAATATTACATGTCTAGAAAAAATTTTTTTCGAAAAAAATGGAAGAGTTAAATTTTTAGTTGAAAAAATTAATTTTCAATTTTAAAAAACTTATTTTCAAGGAAAGAAATTAAATTCCAAGAAAAAATATTAAATATCTACCAACAAATAGTATTTTTTAACAAAATATATGAATTTTCAACTAAAAAAGATCAAATTTCAACAAAAATAAAATTATTTAATTTTCACTCTGAGAAATAAGTTTTTAAGCAAGTAAAATAAATTTTCAAACAACATATGAGTTTAAAAAAAAAACATTAAATATCTATAAACATATATATAACATTTTTAATTTAAAAAATTAGTTTTCAATGAAAATACTAATTTTCATCTGAAGAAATAAATTTTCACCCAAAAAGATAAATTTTCTACCAAAAAAGAATAATTTTTAACGAAATGCATTAATTTTTAACCAAAAAATTTGATTTTTAATGGAATTTTCAACCAAATAGTAGAATTTTCAACCAAAAAGGTGAATGAGTCACCAAAAAGATTAAGATTCTACCAGAAAAAAATGTTAAGGAAGTAATTAAATTTTGAACAAAAAAAAAGAATGAATTTTCAACAAAGTAAACCTACTTTCAACTAAGTAGTTGAATTTTGAACCAAAAAAGGGTTTTCAGTCGCTATTCACGATTAGAAAAAATTTAAAAAATTTAAATAAATGTTTAATTCATTAGAAGAAAAGTCCTGAAATATTGATGCATTTAAAATTTTTTTTCATTACATTACATACATTTAAATAATTATTTTTCAAACCAAAAACTTATCCCCTAAGGTTAAGTTTTTTGATGAATGTCGCTTAGGGAGATTTAAAGTGAAAAATGTCAAAATTGAACGATGTCAAATTCAAATTTCGAAATGCAAAAAATTTCAAAATTGAATAATTCAAGTTTTTACTGCTGAAAATTAGCTGATTTCAAATCCAAAAGAATAAAAAATTTATTATTTGTAATTAAAAGCGTTGAAATTGAATTATTGAATATTGAAAACTTTTGAATTGTAAAATTTACAATAATAAGCTTTTGAAATTGAATTATTCTAAAAAAAATTTAATGAAGTAATTATGAGTGAGAAACATTAAAAATGAAAAAAATTTCTATTGCAGAACGTTGAAAATTAAACGAATCCGAACTTCGTTTAAAATTTAAAAAAATTGTAATTACCAAAAACTGATATTAAAAGTTTTGTTATATATTCGGAACTTTTCAAATTTCAATTATTTTAAGTAAATTTAAAACATATAAAAATTGAAAATTTTCAAATTGTTGATTGAGCTTTTTAAAATTCAAGAGCATTTTATTTTTAATTGCCAAATTAAAACTTATGAAAGGGAAGCATTTTGAGAAACACTATTTATAACTTTTAAATTTCAAACTGTTTAATTTTTAACACTTTATTTAGAATCACTATATAATTCGTCAAATCTTCCTATCACATTTTTTTCAATTTTTAATAATTCTTTTTTTTAATTTTCAACTAAAAATCGGACAATTTTAAGATATGACATTGAAAATTAAAAATTTTCAAAAATAATACAGCGCAAGATTCATATGATTTAAGTTCTTTTTTTTTTAAGCTAAGTTTGAAAAACCTATATTTTTATTTTTAAAAATTATAAGTTTTAATATTGACAAACATGCACTTGCTTGAAGAAGCGGATAATTAGAATTTAAGGTCCAAACATAATTTTTGAAAAATTTCAAACAAGTATCTTCTTGAATATTTGAAATAACACTAATCAAGGTCTAACTTTGTAATTACGTGGAAATTTTTGAAAATTAAAGTATTCTATTTTTTTTGAAATTTATCTTTTTTAGTTAAAAATTCATTTGGTTAAAAATTTATCCTTTTCGGTAATAAATTGACCTTTTCGGTCCAAAATTCGTTTCTTTGGTGAAAAATTCGTTTTTTTAAATTGAAAATGAATTTTTTTAACTGAAAATTGAACTATTCCATTATTCGAGAAATTTTTTTTTTATAGATTTTTTATCTTTTTGGTTGAAAATTCATCTGTTGGTTAAACCTACCTAACTCAAATTTTTTACAATTAAAACGATTTCACTTCATTATTTTTAGTACAGAAATTCGACAGTTTTTTTCTCAGAAATGTAATAAAATAAAAAAAATAAACTTAGTGAAAACAGTTTGGATTATTATTTGAAAAAGACAATATTTTTTACAAATGACTCCTTTTAAAACGTGGTGAATAAAATCTTTTGGAAAATTCAAATCAAAGAATAGAATATTCTAAAATCAGGTGAGATTTTCTGTAGAATCTTTAAAAAATTTATCATGCTATTTTCCTGGAAAATGAAACCAGTGTTTTTCTCTAAAGAAAGGGTAATTGGTTCTACTTGGAGTTAAGAAAAGTTTGAAAAAAATTATTGACATTTAAAAAAAATAATTTACAGTTTTTGGAACTTATTTGCAGGAAGCTGAAAAATGTACTCATAGATATAGTTATCAGATATATAATAATAATTATTATATTCACCAATAGAATTGAATATGACCACCAAGGTGAAGACCACCGCATGAACAATCTTCATTTTTACGAATTTAAGAAAGAACTGAATACAATGTTATTGAAGAATTTTGTTAACATTGTATTTAATTTAAAAATTCGTTGATTCATGAGGGCACATATACTACAGTCGTTATCTAAAAAAGTACAAGCATGAGGCTTCTGTACTTCTTAGGTATTTGAATGCCATGAGTCATGTTCAAGGGAAAAAAATAATTACTAAATTCCTTAATATTGAGGTCATAATTGACGATATAACTTTTCAGGTTTTATGAAAAACCGGTTCTTACAGGCAAAAACTAGTATGAATTTCATGAAATATGTTGTAAGAATTAGAAATATGGATACCATTTATTCGCAGATATTAAATCAAAAGTTGTAGAAACTTTTATTTTAAATATTTCAAGTCTTCTCCAAACATTGAGAAATGATTTACAAAGTTGTTTTCGATTTGACAGACTCTGTTTATTCTCCCTGACTCAACGTATTCCGCGAGAAAGAAGACAGAAGATAGATATTAAAATTTTCCATCACGAATCTGACATCATTTTTCCCCCAGCACGTCAGGATTTTCCCCTAGACGCGGAAAGTTCCCTATAAAATCAGCTTTGTCGGATATGAAATAACCCTTGTTATTGAAATCGGCTGGCAAAAGATCAGGCAATATGTTTTATGTATTTTGGTGCGCAGAATACGAATCTGATACTAGTTTCCCGCCCCCACATCGGGGGTTTACACTGGATGCAGAAGATTCCTTAGAAAAACAGATTTTTTTGTACCGAATTCACACTAAAACTTGGGGTATCAAGTTGTTGCAGCTATTTTGATCTAGAATTTCAACTCAATATGATTCGCTTCAGAGGAGCAATGCAAATTAAGGAGAACAACTTCAAGGCGTATTAGCATCAGTATACAAAACAGAATGACAGTTGACGATTTTCGAAAAACATTCCCTTCTGCCAAATTCAAGTTCTGCAAATCGATAATCGATCCTTGATCGAGATTTGCTGGCATTTGTAAATAAACATCCACAACCTGAGCAATCAGAAATTTAACTTTTGATCCATTTGCCGCATCAACTTGATACCTGGTAGTTTTGTGTGTTACCACTGGGTATGAATTTATTTGGAAAGCCGGCTGAGTATGGTGTCTTTTTATATTTTTGATGCTGAATACGAATTTTGACTCAGATTTCCGCTAACTCTCTTCTCCAATCCTGCTGGATCAACTTGAGCTAATGACGGTTAACTCAGATTCGATTGACTCTTACTAAGGCCTGGCTACATTATATGTATGGTGTTCAATGTAATAAGGGTGACGTTATACCCGCGAGGATTGCGTTCATAGCGAATTTATCGTATCCAGGGGAAAAGCCTGACCTGGTCAAGAAGAACCAAGTTCAGATTCGTATTCAGCACCCCAGAATACATCAAGATATGATTTTCTGGACACCTTCCAGATGAATTCAATACCGAGGGTATTCCATGTATAAGAAAGCTGATTTTCTAGGGAATTTTCCGCGTCTAGGGGAAAATCCTAATGCGATCGGGGAAAACTGATGTCAGATTCGTGTTCGGCACCCCAAAATACATAAAAATATCATGTCTGGTCTTTTGCCAGACGATCTCAATAACAAGGGTAATTTCATACCCGACAAAGCTGATTTTCTAGGGAATTTTCCGCGCCCAGGGGAAAATCCTGACGCGCTCAGGAAAATCTGATGTCAGATTTGTGTTCAGCGCCCCAAAATACGTGAAAATATCATGCCTGATCTGTTTCCAGATGATTTTAATACCAAGGGTAATTTATACCCAGAAAAGTTGATTTACTAGGGAATTTTCCGCACCTAGGGAAAAATCCTGACGTCCTGGGGAAAAACTGATGTCAGATTCGTGTGCAGCGCCCCAAAATACGTATAGGTACCACACTCTGATCTCTCGCACAACCCACTTTTCTTTTGTGGGCCTGTGTAATTAGACTTGATCAAAAAATTCAAAAATCACCCTAGAATATTGAGTACTAGCCAAGATCTTTTTAAAAGAATGGGAGGGAAGGGACTATAGGGGAAATTATAGAAGGATAAGTAGAAAAAATGAAGGGAAATAAGGGGCAGGAAGTAGGTAAAGTGAGAGGACATGAGGGAAAATAAATGCAACGGAAGTGGGACGTGGAGGGAGAATAAGTTGAGTGGTAGTTGGGGAAGTGAAGGGAAGTGAGGGGTTTGAAAGTGGGGGCAGTGAGGTCAAATTAGGGGAGGAAGAGTAGAGCAAGGGAAGTAAATTGATGTGAAATGGGTGGTGAAGAAGTATACCGAAATGCGGAGAGGGAAAGAAGGGGTAGGAGGTGGATCGCAGAGAGAGTAAGCGAAAATTAGGTGAGAGGATGTAGAGAAAATAAGGGGCTGGGGAGGTAGTGGGAATGAGAAGAATGTAATAAGGGAGGTGAGGTAAGGTTTAAGGAAATAAAAGGAGTGGAAGTAGACAAAATGAAGGGAATTGAGGGGTGGTGTATTAGCGGAAGTGGTGGCAAATGAGGGTCGAAGAAACAAATGAACGTAAGAGATGGCGAGCCGAAGAAGTAGGGGCAATAAGGAGAGGGAAATTAAGGGAAATAACGGGAATAGAAGTAGTGAAAATGAAGGAAAATGAGGAGAGGAAATGTGAAAGAAGTAGAGAAAATGCGGGGTTGGAAAGTGGGGGCAGAATGGTGAAATTAGGAGAGGAAAAGAATAGAAAGGAAAGGAAATTGAGGTGGAATGGGTGGTGGGGCGTGAACGGAAGTAAGTGGGGGAAAAATTCGAGTAAGAGGTGGGTGGTGGGGAGAGTAAATAGAAATTAGATGAGGAGATGTGGGCAAAATGAGGGGCTGGGTAGGTAGGGGAAACGAGAAGAATGAAATAAGGGAGGTGAGGGGAAGTGTGCATGGGAATGAGAGAAGTGAAAGTAGGGAAAGTGGAGGGAATTGTGAAGAGGTGAAGTAGCGTAAGTAGAAGAAAATAAGAGTAGAAGAAACAAAGGAAGTTAAGGGATTCAGTGGAGGGCAAGATAAAGAAGTGTGCACAATAAGGAGAAGGAAATTAAGGGTAATAAAGGAAGTAGAAGTAGTGGGAATGAAAGAGAATGAGGGGAGGGAAAGTGGAAAAAGTATAGGAAATAAGGGGTTGGAAATTGGGGGCATTAAGGTGAAATTAGGAGAAGAAAAGTGTTTAGACTTAGTAAATAAAATCATAAATCTATTTCTCCAACTTTCTCTGCCTAACTGATTTCGTTTCTAAATTCAGAATTTGTAAAGCCGTTTAATTTGTGCAAAGGCACGTTAAGCTTTCAGGAGATAAAGGCGACCATAAATTGTAACCGCAGCCGTCTTCAGAAAACGGCCCAAGTGGTGCCAATATGGGCAATGGTCCCTCCGACATTTTCTTGTGCGACGTTGCCAAGTCTGGACACTTCCTAGCTTTTAAGTTCTACATTCCGGTATATATTTGGCAACGCCAGAAAATCAAGCGATTTTGGTTTTCCCCTCGCAGGGGCGACAAAAAGAGAAAACAGATAGTTCGGTCTGAGACGTGATCTTGAACGGATCTTTTAGCCTTAGCGATTTTTGTATCCTCAGACTTAGCGCGATTTGAATTCAATCATCCTTTTTTGTATCATCACTTTCTATGTAAACTTTCTATTGCAATATGTTTTTAAGCAGAACGTCACAACTTACTTGCGCGCGCAAACAAAGAGTATAGAAAGGAACGAAAATTAAAGTGAAATGGGTGGTGAGGGATTAAATGGAAATGAGTGAAGGAAAAGTACAAACACGGGGTGGGTGGTGGGAAGCGTAAATAAAAATTAGATGAGGCGATGCGAGCAAAATAAGGGGTTGAGGAGGTAGGTGAAACAAGGATAATGTAATGAGGGAGGTAAGGGGAAGTACATGAAAATAAGAGGAGTGGAAGTAGGAAAAGTGAAGGTAATTGGGGAGAGGTGAATTAGCGGAAGTGGCGAAAAATAAGGGAAGAAGAAGCAAAGGAAGTTAAGGAATTGCGCGGTGGGGGAGTAGAAGAAGTGGAGGCAAAATGAGAGGGAAAGTGTGGGTAGAGGTAGGTGGTAGGGAGAGTAAGTGGAAATTAGGTGAAGGAATGTAGGGAAAGTAAGGGGCTGGGTAGGTAGGGGAACGAGAAGAATGTAATAAGGGTGTTATGGGGAAGTGTAGGAAAATAAGAGGAGTGGAAGTAGGGAAAATGAAGAGAATTGACATGACGTGAAGTAGCGGAAGTGGCGGCAAATAACGGGAGAAGAAACAAAGGAAGTTGAGGGCGAGTTGGAGAAGTGGGGGCAATAAGGAGAGGAAAAGCAAGGGAAATGGAGAAAGTAGAAGTAGTGGAAGTAAAGGGAAATGAGGGGAGAGAAAGTGAAAGAAGAAGAGGAAATAAGGGAGGTGAAATAGGGGAAGTGGTGTACAGGAGAAGCGAGAGAAAATTAGAGAAGGGGATGTAGGGGAAGTAGAGTGTTTTCTGGGGAAGTAGGAGTAGAGAAAGGAAGCATAGTAATGTAGGCTAAAAGCGGTGAACAGTAGTAAGAAGGATTTTTTTTTTAATGTTCAAGAAACATTATTTTTTGATTAAGTTGAATGCACACTCATTTATAGAAAGTTATATACGTCCTACTTGCAGTTTCTTCAGCTTCAATCAAAGAATAATGCTATTATCTTTCTCTCATGGAATATCAATTTTTGCAATGTTTTATAAAGCGTTCCAAAATCGCAACAAAAAAATAAAAAAGCCGAAAACTTTTTTCCATAAAAGCTAAATATTTGAATGTTTTTAACTCAAGATCAAGAAATTTCAGGTCCGACTTAATAAATTTTTTGCAACCAAAATTTTGAATTGAACTTAATCCAAAAAACATGATTTTTCCATCTTTTCAACAAATTCTAAACTTAACAAAAATTTTGTTAATACTTATTTTCATTACTGTTTATTAGCAAACCCGTACATACTAAAAATTTATAATAATTTGTTTTTTAATCCTCGTAAGTTTAAAATATACTTAAAAATTTTGAAACGATTAAAAAATAATTTAAAACTTGAAAAGATGTCGTAAATATTAAAAAAAATGTAGATTCTCAAGATTTTTAACAACAAATTTAGATGCTTCTAAAAAATGTTGAAAGTTTTAAAAAAATTGAATAAATTTTCTCAAGATTTCAAAAAATTTCTAAAATTGTCAACATTCTTACAACTCAACGATTTTCTTAACTTTTTTAAAATTATTTTTTAAACTGAAAATTCAACTATTTGTTCGAAAATTTCTGTATTTTGTGTTTTGTGGTAGAATATTAATCTTCTCGGTGACTAATTCACCTTTTTGGTTGAAAATTCAACTATTAGGGTAAAAATTTCATTAAAAATTAAAATATTTCATTGCAAATTCATGTATTTTGTTAACAATTATTCTTTTTTTTTTAAATATTTTTTTTTCAATTGAAAATTTATTTTTTTAACTAAAAATAAAACTAAACTTTTTCTCGAAAATCTTTTTTATAGGCATTTAATCTCTTTGGTAGAAAATTCATTGCTTGGTTCAAAATTAGTTTTTTTTTATTAAAAATTAATTTTTTTAATGAAAACTTTAACTAAATTTTTTGTCAACAAATTTTTTTATAGGCATTCAATGTTTTTGGTAGAAAATTAATTTGTTTGGTTGGTAATTTAACAATTTCGTTGTAAATTTATTTTATTCTCTTAAAAACTTATTTCTCTAACTGGAATTTAAACTATTCTAATTTTTGTTGAAAATTTATTTTTGTTTAGTAGAAAATTCATCTATTTTGTTGAAAATGATTTTTTTGGCAGAAAATGAACCTTTTTGGTTAAAAATTCAACTATTTTTTGTTGAAAATTTGTCTTTTTTTTGTAGCAATATAACCTTTCGGGTTGAAAATTCTATCAAAAATTAAGATATTTGTTTAAATATTTATGTATTTTATAAAAAGTTATTCTTCTGTGGTAGAAAATTAATCTTTTTTGTTGCAATTTCATTTCTTTGGTTGAAAATTAGTTTTTTTTATTTAAAATTAGTTTTTTCAACTCAAAATGTAACCATTCAATTCTTTGTCGAAATTTTATCTTTTTTGATAGAAATTTAATCTTTTTGGTACAGGTTCTTTTTTATTGATTGAAAAATCGTTCTTGGTTGAAAATTCAACTCTTCTGCTGAAAATTCATATTTTTTGTTCAATTTAACAGTTTATTAGTGAAACTGAAGAACTGTTTTTGTGAAAATATTCCCTTTTTCTTGGTTGGAAATTAATTATTTTAACTGAAAATGTAATAATAAAATTTTTAACTAATAAATTTTAATCAACCGAAGCTTAATTCTTAATTATGTGTATATTATTATTGTTAAATTATTGAATATATTATTGAGATAACATAAATGATATTTTAACAAAAAAATATTTTAGCTTTTAATAAAAAATGGTTGAATTCATGCCAAAAAAGACAAATTTTAAATAAAATAGGTATATCCTCAACAAAAAAAAATAAAAATAAAATACCAATTACATTCTACATTTTTAACTAAAATGATGAATCTTCAATAAAAAAATGAATTTTTAACAAAGTGGTTTGCATTTTTACCCGGAAAAAAAATTTTTCAACAAACTAATGGAATCCTCAACAAAAACAGATTAATTTTCAAACAAAAAGACAAATTTTCAACCAAATAGTTCAATTCTTAACTAAAAAAAATTTCAAATGAACATTTCTGTTGTAAGATTATTTATTCATTTATTTTTGAAGTTAAATAAATATATAATTACTCTAAGATTCTTGAACAAATTCAAATTTTTTTTTAAGATTTCAGATATGCTGAAAAGCATACTTTTTTATTTTTCAGGATTTTGAAAAATTTGAGGAAATATTTGAGTCATTAAAAAAAAATAAATATAAATCTTTCAAAATAAAAAAAATGCCCTTAAATCTTCGAAATATTTCCGAAATTTGTACAGATATTTTTGAACGTTTTGATAGATTTTTAAGTTTTTTTAAAAAATTAATTTAAAAAAATGAAAAGTCGTAAAAAATTTGCTCAGGATTCTCAAGAAAGTTTTTTATTCAGAGGCCTTTCAAACTTCTTAAATTACTCTGAAATTTGTTTCGAAATCTTTAAAAATTTACATTTTGTTTTAAATTTTGGGAAATCTTTTCAAACTTAAAATAATTTTTTTAACATTTTCAAAACTTTTAAACCTTCTGAATATATTTTTAAATTCTTCAAATTTTTTTCGAAATAGTAAAAAATTCAGCTCATGTTTCAAAGTGTTTTTTTTTTGGTTATATTCACATTTTTTTTCATCAGAAATTAAAATCTTTTTCAGATCAAAAATCAAATTCCAAATTTTTTCATATAGAATTCATCTTTTTGGAATATAAATTCAATTACTTGGTTTACAGTTGAAATTTTTTCTTAAAAATTAATTTTTTTGGTTGAAGATTCATCATTTTAGTCAAAAATTCATATATTTTCTTTAAAAATGTAACTATTGCTTTCAAAATTACTTTTTTTTTGGTTAAAAGTTTTTTTTTCAACTGAAAAAGTAACTATTTCAATTGAATTCCATTTTTGATTGGCAATTGATTATTTTTAATCAGAAATTCAACTATTTGGTTGAAAATTTTTCTTTTTTAGTTGAAAATACATGTTTTTTATTGAAAAATCGATCTTTTGGTAGAAAATTAATCTTCTTGTTTGAAAATTCATCATTTTTTATTCAAAATTTAAATATTTCAGTTAAATATTTATTTATTTACATTATTTCTAAATTTTTCAATTGAAATAGTAGAGAAAAAGGTTTTTTTTAGATATTTGTTTTATTTTAGCTAGAATGAATCTCTTTAGCCTCTGAAAATTATTATCAAAAAATGTTTAGCTGAAACTTTCTACTTTTTAAAAATCTATAAAAATTGAAAATATTGTATCGCTCATATTTTAGAATATTTAATTCTTAACAAAGTATAGTCACAAATTAATAAGTAATTTTAAAAATCTTTTAAATATTTGAAGGGATTTCAAATGACGGATATTAAAGGAATATAAGGGATTTTCATCAATTTTAAGAAATTTATAAAATTAGCGAAGAATTGTTTTCAGGGTTTCCAGGATACTTCAATAAATTTGTCCACCAGATTACATTATTATTAAATTATTATTATTATACAATATTTTATATTACATAGGTCCAATACGTACAAAGAAAAATAATGATACAATGTGTATAATAGTAATAATTTTAACAGGAAAAACAGATATTAATCAGCATCTAAAAAAAAAAAATTTAAAAAACTTGACTACACCAACTACCAAATTTAAAAAAACAAAAATCTGTTATTTGTTTTAATCAGCAACACCATTTTCTCTCTTAGTTAATATTTCAGTGATGATAATAATTATTATTTATATTTGAAAGAACGATTGCACGATTTTGGTTAACATGCGATGCATCAACTTTCGGCACTGGTTTACCATTTCTATTATTGAGTAAATATTCTTCCTCTGCTGGATATAGTTTCCTCTTGAAAAAGTCCTTATCTAGCATATTGATTGTCCACATTTTTCCCTTAAAAAATAATCTTTTCAGACCTGTCTCGTCATAAAGTGCAAAGACATCACCCTTCCTGTTTCGTTGTACCCTAGATACTTTGTCTGTTGGTACAGGACGCAACTCAGGCTGATCAATTATGCCAACGCTTGTGACTATGGGAATGTGTGCATAGTATTTAAGTGGACAACCCGGAGGAAACTGAAATTCACCTTCAAAAAGTGGCTCATCTAGAGTAGGAGGAATCCAAGGCTCTTTAGACTTTGGGGGCTCTCTTCCATAATAAGGTCCTCTAGGTCTGCTGTGCGCACCACCTTGTGAACTCAATTCTGCAACAAAAAATAAAAATGGATGAATATTACAACTTGAAATATATTTTAATTAGAACGATTGAAAAGAAGCTCTAGTAACTAAGAAGCATTTTTGATTTCTCAAACAATAAAAAAAAAATCTTTTCATTTTAATGAATTTAAAAAGAGAAATACAATGACAAATTAGACATATCAAATTTTGTGTTTGAAATGGTAACTTTTCGAGCTGGAAAGAGGAATGGAAGAGTTTTGTCGCACCATTTCCTATTTTTATGATTTTTTTTTACAAAAACTGTCAGAATTATTTTATTTGAAAATTTATGATCAAAAAGTATTTTCTATTCATGCATCAACTTTGAATTATGTCGATGAAAAAAGTTTTTAAGTTTGAAACATATGTTTCAAATACTATAAATGAGCATACCTTCCTTACTATTCAATAAAATGTATCAATGCCGTAGGTCAATCGATTCGCCTTGAATCAAAACATCTGTTCTATTCTCGCATCAACTTTAAATTATGAGAATGAGAACATTGACACTATAAAATCGATTTTTAATATAATATAAATGATCATAACTTTCTTACTCTATATTAAAATGTATTGATATTGTAGGTCAATCGATTTGACTCCAATCAAGTAATCTTTTACATTCTTGCATCAATTTTGAATTATGTTAATGAACAAAGTTTTGCTATAAAAAACCGTATTTTCAAATATTATGCAAGGAAATAGCTTTCTTACTATTCAATAAAACGTATCAATATTATAGGTCAATAGATTCATCTCGAATCGACACATCTTTTCTATTCTTGCATCAACTTTAAACTATGAGAATGCACAATTTTTTAATATAAAAATCGATTTGAATATGTATAATAAAAATGATGATAAATTCCTTAGTCTTCAGTAAAATGTATTAATATTATAGGTCAATCGATTCGTCTTGAACCAAGGAATCTTTTGTATCTTTGCATCAACTTTGAATGGTATTAAAGAAAAAAGTTTTGCTATAAAAAACCGTATTTTCAAATATTATGCATTGACAACGCTTCCTTGCTATTCAATAAAATTTATCAATATTATAGGTCAATCAAACCATCTCGATTCAACACATCTTTCATATTCTTGCATCAAATTTAAATTATGAGAATGAAAAATTTCGTAAAATAAAAATCGATTTTGAATATAACAGTAATGACGATGACTTCCTTACTCTTCAATAAAATGTAATAATAATATAGGTCAATCAATTCCTCTTGAACCAAGAAATGTTCTATATTTTTGCATTAACTTTGAATTATGTTACAGACAAAAGTTTTACTATGAAAAACCGTATTTTCAAATATTATGCATTACCATAGCTTCCTTATTCTTCAATAACATGTATCAATATTCTTGGTCAATCTTTTCATCTTGAATCAACACAACTTTTCTATTCTCGCATTAACTTTAAATTATGAGAATAAGAAAATTGTCACTATAAAAATCGATTTAAAAAATATATAAATTACCATAACTACCCTACTCTTTAATAAAATGTATTAATATTTCGATCAACCGATTCGTCTTGAACCAAGGAATCTTTAATATTCTTGCAACAAATTTGAATTATGCTAATGAAAAAAGTTTTACTATAAAAAACCGTATTTTCGAATATTATGCATTACCATAGCTTTCTTAGTCTTTAATAAGATGTATCAATATTATAGGTCAATCGAGTCGTCTTGAATCAACACATCTTTTCTATTCTCGCATCAACTTTAAATTATGAGAATGAAAGATTTTTTAATATAAAAATTGATTTTAAATATAATATAAATGACGATAACTTCCTTACTCTTCAATAAAATGTATTAATATTGTCAATCGATTCGACTTGAATCAAGGAATATTTTATAATTTTGCATCAACTTTGAATTATGTTAAAGAAAAAAGTTTTGCTATAAAAACCCGTATTTTCGAATATTATGTATCACCATAGCTTTCTTACGCTTCAATAAAATTTATCAATATTATAGGTCAATCGATTTACGTCGAATCAATGAATCTTTTTCTGTTCTTGCATCAATTTTGAATTATGTATGTGAAAAAAGTTTTACTGAAAAAAAAACGTTTTTTCAAATATCAAAAATGAGCATAACTTCCTTACTCTTCAATAAAATGTATCAATATTATAGGTCAATCGATTCGTCTCAAATCAAAACATCTGTTCTATTCTCGCATCAACTTCAAATTATGAGAATGAGAAAATTTATACTATAAAATCGATTTTCATTATAATATAAATGACCATAACTTTCTTACTCCATATTAAAATTTATTAATACTATAGGTCAATCGACTTGCCTCCAATCAAGGAATCTTTTCCGTTCTTGCATCAATTTTGAATTATGTGAGTGAAAAAGGTTTTACTATAAAAAACCGTATTTTCAAATATAATGCATTACCATAGCTTTTTTACTCTTCAATAACATGTATCAATATTATAGGTCAATCGATTCGTCTTGAATCAACACATCTTTTCTATTCTCGCATCAACTTTAAATTATGCGAATGAAAAATTTTTTAATGTAAAAATCGATTTTAAATATAATATAAATGACGATAACTTCCTTAATCTTCAATAAAATGTTATAATATTATAGGTCAATCGACTTGTCTTGAACCAAGGAATCTTTTATATCTTTGCATCAACTTTGAATGATATTAAAGAAAAAAGTTTTGCTATAAAAAACCGTATTTTCAAATATTATGCATTGACAACGCTTTCTTGCTCTTCAATAAAATTTATCAATATTATAGGTCAATCAATCCATCTCGATTCAACACATCTTTCCTATTCTTGCATCAACTTTAAATTATATGAATGAAAAATTTTTTAACATAAAAATCGATTTTAAATATAACATCAATGACGATAACTTCCTTACTCTTCAATAAAAGCTCATAATATTAAAGGTCAATCGATTAGTCTTGAACCAAGGAATCTCTCGTATCTTTGCATCAACTTTGAATTATATTGAAGAGAAATTTTTTGCTATAAAAACCCGTATTTTCAAATATTATGCATTGACAACGCTTTCTTACTCTTCAATAAAATGTATCAATATTATAGGTCAATCAATCCATCTCGAGTCAACACATCTTTCCTATTCTTGCATCAACTTTAAATTATGAGAATGAAAAATTTTGTAATATAAAAATCGATTTTGAATATAACAGTAATGACGATGACTACCTTACTCTTCAATAAAATGTATTAATAATATAGGTCAATAGATTCGTCTTGAACCAAGGAATCTTCTATATTTCTGCATCAACTTTGAATTATGTTAATGAAAAAAGTTTCACTATAAAAACTCGATTTTTGAAATATTATTGAGTACTAAAAACATGTGATAAATATTTTTAGAAATCCCCCGGTTAGTTTCAAAATATTAGTCATCCGGACAATTGCTTAGAACAATGTTTTAGACATTTTTAAATTGAGAAAGATTTCATTAAATGAATTTAAAGTTTTTGGAAAATGTTACCATTACAATTCTTTCTCTATGAGGGAGCAAAATGGATCAATTTTAAAACTTGAAATATATTTCAATTTGAACGATTGAAAAAAAAGCTTTCTGGTGGAAAAATCTTTACAAAAAAGTACAAAAAACTAAAACCATTCCCACAGGAATGTACAAATAAAGGCAATAAATTACAACCTCAATTACAGAAAAGTACAACTTTTTTCTATTATTGAGACGAATTTTGTACTTTTTTTGTATTTTTTTATATATTCCTGTACTTTATTTTAGGTTTAGTTTCATACAAGAATTTACAAAAAAGTTTTGCCGCCAAAAAGTGTTTCTTTTTTGACCTAGGATGAAAAATATTTAGAATATTGTTTCTATGTTTGAACTTTAAAGGAATGGTAGAATATCAAAAGATAATAATGAATAATCGTTATTAAAAAAATAAAAAACCTCACGTTCGAAGTTTATTTTTTTTAAATACATATCAATCGATTGGACACCATATATGTCATTTAAAATTATGTCATTGTAATGTTGTCAATATTTGTCATCCTAGGTCGAAAAAAAATAACTCTCTGACTGCAAATAAAAATTGAACATACTTTTGAATTCTAAACTTCAAAAATTAAAGCTTAAAAAATGTTAATTCAAACGCTCAATAATTTTCGCTTATAAAATGGAAGCTTTTAACACTTTCCAATTGAAAACTTTTTAATTAAAAGCCGTTACACTGCAAAATTTGAAGCTACAAACATTAATTTATACATTGAAATTTGTCTAAATAATAATAATTTTGAAATTTTTCAGGAATCTTATAATAATTTTATTATCGTGGAACTCGAATTTTTTTTACAACTTTTGGAAAATCCTGAGAAAGTGAAAAAATTACTTTAAGATCACCCAGATTCTTTTTTGAAAATTTGGGAAATCTTATTGAATATTCTTTTGAAATTAATTTTTCAAATAAAAAATTATTTCCCGTTTTTCTAGGAATTTCGAAATAAATTTTTTATTTATTTGAAACCTTTCAAAATTCTTGAAAGACCTTATAAATTTTGTGTTCGCAATCTTCGAAAATCTACATTGTGTTTTACATGTTTTGACATTTTGTCACGGTTTAAATTATTTTGGAATCTTTTCAAAACTTTTGAATATATTTAAAAATTACTCGATTATTTTCCAATTTATTGGTTTTTCAATTGTCATTTATTAATCACAAAATTAAAAGAAATTTTGTTTTGAAAATATTTTCTTTAAATTCATTTTTCAAAATAAAAAATCGTTTTAAATTTTCCCACCTTAAGACCTTTAAAGATGCTTAAAAAGCTTCAAAATTTTATTTGGAATTATTCAACAATCTAAATTTAGTTTTTTATTTTTCGAAATGTTTCTCAAATTGATAATTGTTTAATTATTGAATTTTGATGCATAAATAGCAATTGAAAATATTTCAAAATATTTAAAACACAATGTAGATTTTTGAAGATTTTGAACACAAAATTTATCAGATTTTGAAGCATTTTGAAAGTTTTCAAATAAACAAAAAATTGGTATCAAAATTCCTAGAAACAATAAAATTTTTTTTTGAAAAATCAATTTAAAAAAATATCTAATGAGATTTTCAAAATTTTCAAAAAAGAATCTGGCTATTTTTTTTTACTTTTGTAGGATTTTAAAAGCATTGTAAGAAAAATTTGAGTTCCAATATAATAAAATTATTATTAGATTCCTGGAAAGAGAATATGTGAAAAGATTTCAAAACAAATTTCAATGCATGTATAAATCAATGTTATCAGCTTAAAATTGTTTCAAATGTTAGAATTTTGAAATTTTATAAATTTTGGAAATTCAACCATTTGTTTGAAAATTCATGTATTTTATTAGAGATTATTCTTTTTTGGTAGAAAATTAGTTTTTTTATTGAAAATTAATTTTTCTTTGTTTGAAAATTAGTGCTATTATTGAAAATTTATTTTTTCAACTAAAAATTTAACTATTTTTTTTTCTAGAAATTTTTTTTTTTGATAGAAATTCAATCAATTTCATAGAAAAAAGTTTTTTTTTATTTTTCAATGTTTTTTCCCATTAATCTGAAATCTTTAAAACCCTTTTTGAATTTACTCAAAAATGTATTTTTTGTTCTCAAACCTCAGAATCTAATTTGAGCTGAAATGTATGTATTAACAAATACTTAACAAATAAACCGTTATGGGAAATGTTTATTTTTTAATAAAAATTATTATTTAAAAAAATAGCAGACATAACGTTTTTAATTTTTTTAGCATTGAAGGTGTATTTTCAAAGTGAATAAGGTCAGGTAAATAATGCCTGTTATAAGTTTGTTAATATTGCCGTCACATTTTTTCGACAAGGCTGACAATTTTACACAATCACGTTCTTTTAGTAAACTGTTCTATTTTTCAATTTTCAAATTTTTAAATTTTTCCATTCAAAATTACTTTATGTTTCAATGTTTTTTTTTGGTCATTCAATTTGGACGCTTTTCTTTAAAAATGATAGAAGTTCAATTCCTTTTTATTCCATTCGAAATATTGTCCTTTTCATACACATTTTTGAAAAAATTAAAAAATAATTTACCAATTGAAAATTTTTGAAAATTTTGGAAAAAAATGTAGAAGCTATTTAGGAATTTTGAAAGATTTTGAAAGAATAAACAAATAAAGCAAAAATTTTTGATTTTGCAACAAGATAAAATTTTATTTTTAATTTTCGTCAGTTTAAGAAATATTTAAAAGTTTCGAAAAGATTGAAAAATAATTTAAAACTTGGAAATATTTCGAAAATATTAAAAAAAAAAGTAGATTCTTAAGATTTAAAACAAAAAATTTAGACGCATTTCAACCTTTTTGAATGTTTTCAAGAAATGAAATCAATTTTCTTGAGGCTTCAAAGAGTTTATGAAATTATAAAAAAAAAACTGGAAGATTTGAAGGCAATTTTTGTTTTTGTTTGAAAAGATTTTTAACAATTTAAAACCAAATGTATATTTTCAAATATTTTGAAACAAAATTTAGAAGCTTTTAGGAATTTTGAATGTTCTGATAAAATAAACTTTTGATTAAGATTCCGGTGAAAATTTGAGATGATTTTTATTTTGAGAAATTAATTTTCAAAAGAAAATTTCAAAATATGTTGAAACCTTTTTAAAAATGTCGAAACAAGATCTGGAAGATTGTAAGACAATTTTTTTAATATTTGAGAAAAATTTTTGTACAATTAAAGATAGAGAAATTAGATGTATCATAATTAGTATTATATTCACCAATAGAATTGAAGATGACCACCAAGGTGAAGACCGGTTTATGAAGGATCTTCATTTTTTTCAAGTAAAAAACAAACTAATTACAGTATTTTTTTTTATATTTTCAAATTGTAAATTGTAATTGTTGATTTCTTAAAAGTGTAACAGTGTGACTAATGAATATTCTCGTGCTTCATTATGCTATATATAGCAGAGTCGTTATCAGAGAGAAATATTGCCATCTGATAAGTGAGTGAGAAAGACGAATATCATTCATTCGCAGACACTTGATCAAATATTTTCGAAAATTTTTAAAGCAATTTTTGATTACGAAATCTCGAGACTTCCGCTAACTTTGAGTAGTGAAAAACAAAATTGTTTTCAATAACCGAAAACTGTTTATTATCCTTGGCCCAACTTTTTCAGCGAAAAAGAAGAAAAACAGTTTCGTAACTTAGTATATCAATAAACCAAATCAATGAACCAAATCATTTAATTATCGATCAAATTGTTGAGTTTTTAAGCCAAAAATGAATTTTCTAAAAAAAAAAAAGGATTTTGCCCACGAAAATATGAATTCTCAACTAAAATGATAAATGTGCAACCAAAAGAACTGATTGTAAATTCGATCTCGAGTGTTTCCACTTGGCTTGTATTTATAATTATATGGTTTTATGATTTATTTGCAAAAATTGTCAGAATCGTTCTCTTGGAAAATTTATGATCAAAAAGTCTTTTCTATTCATGCATCAACTTTGAATTATGTCGATGAAAAAAGTTTTTCTGTTTGAAATAGATGATTCAAATATTATAAATGAGCATAACTTCCTTAATGTTCAATAAAGTGTATGAATATTATTGATCAATCGATTTGCCTCGAATCAAGGAGACTTTTCCGTTCTTGCATCAACTTTGAATTATGTTGAAAAAAAAAGTTTTACAATAAAAAACCGTATTTCCAAATATTATGCATTACCAGAGCTTCCTTACTCTTCAATAAAATGTATCAATATTATAGGTCAATCGATTCATCTTGAATCAACAAAAGTTTCCTATTCTTGCATCAACTTTAAATTATGAGAATGAGAAAATTTTTGCTATAAAAATCGATTTAGGAATATATAAATTACCATGACTTCCCTACTCTTTAATAAAATGTATTAATATTGCAGGACAATCGATTCGTCTCGAACCAAGGAATCTTTTAAATTCTTGCATCAACTTTGATGAAACAGAGAAAAGAAAAGTTCCGTCGCAACCTATCCCTTTCCCAGCTTAATGATTTCTTTACAAAAATTGTCAGAATTATTCTATTTCAAAACTTATGATCAAAAAGTCTTTTCTGCTCATGCATCAACTTTGATTTATGTCGATGAAAAGAGTTTTTCTGTTTGAAATAGATGATTCAAATATTATAAATGAGCATTACTTCTTTAATCTTCAATAAAGTGTATGAATATTATTGATGAATCAATTTGCCTCGAATAAAGGAATCTTTTCCGTTCTTGTGCAATTTTACATTATGTTAGTCAAAAAAGTTTTACTATAAAAAACCGTGTTTTCAAATATTATGCATTATCATAGCTTCCTCACTCTTCAATAAAATTTATTAATATTATAGGTCAATCGATTCGACTCGAATCAACACATCATTTCTGTTCTTGCATCAACCTTAGACTATGAGAATGGGAAAATTTTTACTATAAAAAACCGTATTTCCAAATATTATGCATTACCACAGCTTCCTTACTCTTCCAAAAATGTAATAATATTATAGGTCAATCGATTCGAATCGCATCAATACATCTTTTCTGTTCTAGCGTCAACTTTGAATTATATCAATGAAAAAAGTTTTACTATGAAAAACCGATTTTCAAAATATATAAATTACTATAACTTTCCTACTATTTAATAAAATGTATTAATATTATAGGTCAATCGATTCGTCTCGAACCAAGGAATCTTTTATATTTTTGCATCAACTTTGATGGAAAAGGGTAGAGAAAAGTTCTGTCGCACCCTATCCCTTTCCCAGCTTAATGATTTCTTTACAAAAATTGTCACAATTTTTCTATTTAAAAATTTATGATCAAAAACTCTTTTCTGTTCATGCATCAACTTTGAATGATGTCGATAAAAAAATATTTTCTGTTCGAAACAGATGTTCCAAATATTATAAATTGCCATGACTTCCCTACTCTTTAATAAAATATATTAATATTATAGATCGATCGATTTGCCTCGAATCAAGGAATATTTTATATTCGTGCATCAACTTTGAATTATATTGAAGAAAAACGTTTTACTATAAAAAACCGTATTTCCAAATATTATGCATCACCATAGGTTCCTTATCCATTCATAAAAAGTATTAATATTATAGGTCTGTCGATTCGTCTCGAATCAATACATCTCTTCTGTTCTTGCATCAACTTTGAGTTATATTAATGAAAAAAGTTTTACTATGAAAAACCGATTTTAAAAATATATAAATTACTATAGCTTCCTCACTCCTCAATGAAATTTATTAATATTATAGGTCAATCGATTCGACTCGAATCAACACATGATTTCGGTTCTTGCTACAACCTTAAATTATGAGAATGAGAAAATTTTTTCTATAAAAATCGATTTTCAAAATATATAAATTACCATAACTTCCCTACTCTTTAATAAAATGTACATATATTGTGGGTCAATCGATTCGTCTCGAGCCAATGAATCTTTTATATTCATGCATCAACTTTGAATTAAGTTGAAGAAAAACATTTTACTATAAAAAACCGTGTTTTCAAATATTATGCATTAACATAGCTTCACTAATTTTCAATAAAATGTATCAATGTTATAGGTCAATCGATTCGTCTTGAATCAACACAACTTTTCTATTCTTGCATCAACTTCAAATTATGAGAATCAGAAAATTTTTGCCATAAAAATCGATTTAGAAATATATAAATTACCATGACTTCCCTACTCTTTAATAAAATGTACTAATATTGCAGGACAATCGAGTCGTCTCGAACCAAGGAATATTTTATATTCTTGCATCAACTTTGAATTATGTTGAAGAAAAACGTTTTACTATAAAAAACCGTATTTCCAAATATTATGCATTTCCATAGCTTCCTCAATCTTCCAAAAATGAAACAATATTATAGGTCAATCGATTCGACTCGAATCAATACATCTTTTCTGTTCTTGCATCAACTTTTAATTATATCAATGAAAAAAGTTTTACTATGAAAAACCGATTTTTAAATACATAAATTAATATAACTTCCCTAGTATTTAATAAAATGTATTAATATCATATGTAAATCGATTCGTTTCGAACCAAGGATTCTTTTACATTGTTGCATCAACTTTGAATTATGTTGAAGAAAAACGTTTTAATATAAAAAACCGTATTCCATAGGTTCCTTACTCTTTCACAAAATGTATTAATATTATAGGTCTGTCGATTCGTCTCGAATCAATACATCTTTTCTGTTCTTGCATGAACTTTGAGTTATATTAATGAAAAAAGTTTTACTATGAAAAACCTATTTTCAAAATATATAAATTACCATAGCTTCCTCACTCTTCAATAGAATTTATTAATATTATAGGTCAATCGATTCGACTCGAATCAACACATCATTTCTGTTCTTGCATCAACCTTAAATTATGAGAATGGGAGAATTTTTTCTATAAAAATAGATTTTCAAAATATATAAATTACCATAACTTCCCTACTCTTTAATAAAATGTACTAATATTGTGGGTCAATCGATTCGTCTCGAACCAATGAATCTTTTATATTCATGCATCAACTTTGAATTATGTTGAAGAAAAACGTTTTACTATAAAAA
The DNA here is from genome assembly GCA_932195095.1 of Andricus curvator. Lineage (NCBI taxonomy): Eukaryota > Metazoa > Arthropoda > Insecta > Hymenoptera > Cynipidae > Andricus > Andricus curvator. The sequence continues at coordinate 380,410 of CAKNYM010050678.1, forward strand.
ACCGTATTTCCAAATATTATGCATTACCATAGCTTCCTTACTCTTCCAAAAATTTAATAATATTATAGGTCAATCCATTCGTCTCGAGTCAATACATCTTTTCTGTTCTCGCATCAACTTTGAATTATATCTATGAAAAAAGTTTTACTATGAAAAACCAATTTTCAAAATATATAAATTACTATAACTTCCCTACTATTCAATAAAATGTATTAATATTATAGGTCAATCGATTCGTCTCGAACCAAGGAATTTTTTATATTCTTGCATCAACTTTGATGGGAAAGGGAAGAGAAAAGTTCTGTTGCACGCTATCCTTTTCCCAGCCTCATGATTTCTTTACAAAAATTGTCAGAATTATTCTATTTAAAAATTTATGATCAAGAAGTCTTTTCTGTCCATGCATCAACTTTGAATTATGTCGATAAGAAAAGTTTTTCTGTTCG
>CAKNYM010050679.1:0-29982 GCA_932195095.1 Andricus curvator
CCGCAACAAAAAGAATAGTTTAATTTCAAAAATTTATAATCTTAAAATTTATTTATTTTCAACAAATAAAAATTATGACTTATCTTGCTGTTCGATAATATTTATTTTTGTTCTGCAATTAATTTAAAAAATATATATTTTCAAAAAATTAATTACAGAACAAAAATAAATATTATCGACCCTAATGCCAATGAAAAAATATTCTTTACAAGATTTTAGATTTTTAAATACATACCTATGCAAGCTCTGGGACCTATTCCAAAAGGTATGTAAGTACAAGGGACAATATCACCCTTTCTTTCCTCACTGAATCTGTCTGGATCGTATTTTAATGGATCTTTATAAAATCTAGGATCTTCATGGAGACCATAGAATGATACATAAACTGGCGTTCCTTTTTCAAGTACAATGTCTGTTCCAGGAATCTAAGAAAATAAACTCTTATTACAACAATTCCCCATATGATTTGAAAATTATTTTATTACTTTAACAGGGTGTCTAATGTGCCGGAATAGCGGGAAATCCGGGAATTGAAATGGATGTTTTATACTCGTATTATATAAACAATTTTATTATATAATTTATTTTTGGTACCCAGATTATTTTAAATTATTCATTTTAATAGTTCAGTCTTGTTCAATATGAAGATTTGTCAAAAACAGAACAAAAATTGAAAGTTTGTTTAAAAAAAAAATCAAATTAATTAAATTTACGTATATATATAGAGTTGCATTCAATAATAATGATATTTAAAAAATGACATTTGGAAAAAAATTATTTCGACAGTAGAGTTTAAAAATTAAAAAAAAATACTAATGAACTAGGGGGAGGACGAAGGGGAGAACTCCCTACACTAATAATAATAATCATTAATTAAAAATACTAATGTGTGTAAAATAATTTAAAAAATTTAATAATAGTTCAGATACTGGTGGTCATAAATTAAAATTAATATGAATTATTTCAAATATATTTGTATTTTTAATTAATGATCACGTACTGTAGGTCGGGGAAATACCGGAGATCAGGGAAAAGTCAAGGAATTTTATTGATCAGGGAAACTCAGGGATTTTGAATAAAAACCTTGAAAAAGTCGGGAAATTTCTATAAAAGGCACTTTAAATAACCGTTAAGGACAATTTTAAATTTTTTCATTTTATTTATAAAAGATTCTATGTCAATAATGTTACAAGATTGAAATTCTGGTCGTTGAATATTAACTTTCAGGGAAAATGAAAAATTGGTTAGAGAAAAGTACGAGAATTTTGAAAATGAAAATTTGCGGACACCCTGATGAGCAAAGACTTGGATTTTTTTCTCAAAATTTCAATTTAAAAATTTGCTTTCGAAAATACCCAAAAGTTTTTGAAATTTTGTTTCAACAAATATTTTATCGAAACTACGTCTTATTGTAAATAATTTAAAAAATACATCTTAATATCTTTAAAATCACTAAAGTTATGAAAGTTCAAAAAAAGGACCAAAATTTTCAATTTTGAATATCTCCTAGGTTTTTTGAATTTTTCAAATATTATTTTAGGCCTTTTCTTTGAACTCCCAAGAAAACGGATACTAGATTTTTCATCACAATTACTAACAATGGATGAAATTCTTCACATGAAAATTCATTCTTTTTGGTTGAAAAATAAACCGCTTTGTTGCAAATTCCTCTTTTCGGGTTGAAAATATAACTTTTTTATGTTAGTCTTTTCGGTTCAAAAATTCATCTCTTTTGGTAGAAAATGCATACTTTTTGGTTAAAAATGCAACTGTTTGGTTGAAAATTAATCTTCTTTCTTTGAGGATTCTATTATTTTTGTTGAAATATCTGCTATTACATTACTCATTGAGAATTCAACATTTTAGTTGAAAATTCATCTATTTGGTGGATAATTCGTATTTTTTTGTGATGAAATATAATTTTTTAAATTGAAAATTGAATTATTCTAGCTGAAGGTTCATCATTTTAGTTGAACATTTATCTCGTTGGTTGAAAGTTTAACTACTTTTGTTTTTTTTCAAAATTTATTTTCTTGGTTTAAAGCTCATCTTTTCGTTCAAAATTTAACTATTTGGTTGAAAATTCGCTTTTGTTGGTTTAAAATGAATTTTTTAAAACTAGAAATGTGACTTCCATTTTTAGTTGAAAATTGATATTTTTCTATTGAAAATTCGTCTTTTTTGATAGAAAACTTAGCTTCTTGATTGAAATTTCCTATTTTTTGTTTGGTTGAAAATAAACTTTTTTGTTTAAATTCATATTTTCGGGTTGAGAATTCAACTGTTGTACAGAAAATTCGTATTTTTGTTTGGAAAACTCATCTTTTTAGTTGAAAATTTAACTATTTTTTTGATAATTCGTCTTTTTGGTAGAAAATTAATATTTTCTGTTTGAAAATTCAACTGTTTTGTAGAAAATTCGTCTTTTTGGTTGAAAGTCTGTCTTTTGGGTTAAAATTTGAACTGAAAAAATTATTTTTTTTTTGTTGAAAATTAATTTTTTGACGGAAAGTTTAGCTTTTCCATTTATCGTTAAAAATTTATCTTTTTCAGTTGTAAATTTAACTATTCGGTTGAAAATTTATATATTTTTTTGAAAATTAGTCTTTTTTGGTAGAAAATTCATTTTTTTTTGGTTGCGAATTCATCTTTATAGGTTGGAAATGTAACTTTCCATTTTTAGTTGAAAATTGATCTTTTTTAGTTGAAAATTCGTCTTTTTAGTAGAAAACGTCTTGATTAAAATCTACTCTGTTTTTTGTTGAAAATGCAACTGTTTGGTTGAAAAATAACTTTTTCATTGAAAATTCGTATGCTCGGGTTGAAAATTCAACTGTTGCATAGAAAATTCGTCTTTTTGGTTGGAAAATTTATAGTTGAAAATTCGTATTTTTCGTTGAAAATTAATTTTTTTGGCTGTCGATTCGCCCTTTCAGTTGAAAATTTATCTCTTTCGTTCAAAATTATTTTTTTCTTGAAAATTAATTTTTTGGCGGAAAATCTAACTTTTCCATTTTCGCTTGAGACTTTATCTTTTTTAGTTGTAAATTCAACTATTCGGTTGAAAATTCATATATTTTGTTGAAAACTAATCTTTTTTGGTAGAAAATTCATTTTTTGGTTGAGAATTCATGTTTATAGGTTGGAAATGTAACTTTCCATTTTTAGTTGAAAATTGATCTTTTTTAGTCGAAAATTCGTATTTTTAGTAGAAAACGTCTTGATTGAAATCTCCTCTGTTTTTTGTTGAAAATGCAACTGTTTGGTTGAAAAATAACTTTTTTATTGAAAATTCATATGCTCGGGTTGAAAATTAAACTGTTGAACAGAAAAATCGTCTTTTTGGTTGGAAAATTCATAGTTTAAAATTCGTATTTTTGGGTTGAAAATTCCACTTTTTTGTAGAAAATTCGTTTTTTTCGTTGATAATTTGTCTTTTTGGTTTAAAGTTCAACTACGTCGTTGAAAATTAATTTTTTTTTGGCTGTAGATTCACCCTTTTAGTTAAAAATGTATCTCTTTCGTTGAAAATTATTTTTTTCTTGAAAATTAATTTTTTGGCGGAAAATCTAACTTTTCCATTTTCGGTTGAGACTTCATCTTTTTTAGTTGTAAATTCAACTATTCGGTTAAAAATTCATGTATTTTGTTGAAAACTAGTCTTTTTTGGTAGAAAATTCATTTTTTGGTTGAGAATTCATCTTTGTATTTGTAGTTTGAAAATTCAACTATTTTGTTGAAAATTTAATTATTTTCTTGAAAATTCGTTGTTTTCTTAAAGTTGAAATATCAACTATGTATTAAATTTTTCGTTGAGTATTCATCTTTTTGTTGAAAATATAACATATAATATATGAAAATATAATATAAAACATCAGTATAATTTTTTATTGAAGTTTAATCTTTTTTGTTTAAAAATTCTACTATTTGGATTGGAAATTCATATTTTTATGTTGAAAATTCAAATGTGTTCTAAAAATTCAATTATTTGGTTAAAAATGGAACTCTTTTTGGCTAAAATTAAATCTTTTTTGTTTGAAAATTCGACCATTTGGTTAAAAAAAAAACAGAACGGAAAAGAGTAGGGGAGCGGCGGCAAATGCGGCGCGGCGGCTAATGTGGCGCGTTCGAGTTTTCGAATATTAACGCACTTTCTGCTTGTGGAGATAGTTTCATTACATGTATATATGTTTTCAGCCTTACATTATTTAAAAATTGTGATAATTGAATTAATTGCCTGATTTTTATGACGAAAAGTTAGTTTTGGTTCTTTCGCTTGTATTGTCAGAGCAGCTAAAAACAAGTAAAAAATTACAGAAGTTTCGTGTAAACCTATAAAAAATTTTGGAAATATACTGTTCCGAGTTTCTTGAATGCTTTAAAGTTTAACATTTTGAGTAAAAATAATAAACTTTTATGTAAAAAATCTTTATTAAATACTATTCACATGCGACTAATATGGCGCATTCAGGACTAAAATCGGCAGGTAACTTGGCGCACAAGTTTGTGGTTTGTTTTGATCCGAGAATTTTGTAGTAACAAAGTGCCGGTTTTAGTTAGAAGGTAAGAAATATTCACTCAAAGTAATAATATTTCGTTTCTAATTTGTATAAAAAAGTTTTATTCCAATAATTATCGTGTATTTTAGAGTTATTTTCGAAAATTGTATTTTGAAATCGTTTTACTAGTTTTCGGGTTAGGTTTCTTCTGACAGATTAAATATTTAGAAGGTTTAGAATAATGATATTATTTGAATGTTGAATCATTATAACTGTTTTGGAAAAGAATAAAATTTACTTATTGTTAATATAATTTTGATTTATTGTTTATAAAACGTCTGTAAGCTCATCTTAAAATACAAAATTTGTAGCACTCCTCAAATTATTGTGAGACAATCTGCACTGTTAAAAAAACATTTTTTTCTTCAAATTTCGGCAGACATAATCCCTCAAATATGTTAATAATATTAAACGTAAATATATTTATCTTATTTTTATTAAATTTTACTAATTTTTCTTCATAATTTGTTTTTTCTTCAATAATTATGAATTGAAATCGAAACGCGCCACATTACCAAACAAGGTAGGACAACTTGGCGCAGATGCAGTTTTTGGAAAACACATTAATTAACTGTTTTAATAAACTTCAATTAAATTATCTCCATGCATAGAGCATTGGTAAGATATTAGCCTAAACAAAATATATTTTATTACAATATTTTACTTTATATTTGAATTTTAATCGTGCATTTTCCTTTATGTGCGCCGCATTCGCCGCCGCTCCCCTAACAACTTTTTTACAGTAGATAATTATTTTCGTAATTCTAAATTCTTAAATTTTAATTCCACAAAATTAAAAAAATAAAACCCATACCTATTTTAATGAAAAAACTTAATAAGCTAATTTAATAAGAAATTTTAATATCTTACTGTATAATTTTGTAATGCAACTCTATCAATCATCGGCACTGCAGTATAAAGTCTCATAGTTTCAGAAATCGCCTGATATAAAGATGTCATGCCTTGAATGCCTTCGTATGTAAATCCGTGTTTTCCCAACTCTTCTTGAATGTTTTTCCTCACTCTATCCTGAAGAACAGGATTTTTCGCCAATTGCATAAGCGTTAATGCGATTGTTGCAGAACTGCTTTCAGTACCAGCTAAAGATAAATTAACAGGCTGCGCCAAAAGTGTATCATCGGGAATTTCTGAAGAAATAATTTTTATTAAAATACAACTTTAAGTTTATTCAGTATATTAATGAACTAGTAGTGTTTGGATGGGTATATAGGTGTATAAGGTAGATAGGTATATAGGTGTAAGGTATAGCATATTTTAGATTGATCTAGAATTCTCGTGTTATTTATTAAATGACACGTTCGATCCGCAACACTGCTCCGACCCAGGTTGCTGATCAATCTCTCTACAAAACCATTTCTTATGTGAGATATTTCGAAGTCTGCGACTGACTAAAAGCTAAAAGTTGAACAAATTTTAATGTTTTCTGAAATTTTGGACCCCGCTCTCCTCATGCAAGACACCGTGAGGTTTACTCCCCCCCCCCCCCAACCCTAATCTTACTAAGATTTTATAAACTTACGGAACAAATATACATATAAAAAATAAAGCCTGTTAATTAAAAAAACCTGGCACATTAATGCAATTACTTAGAAAATAAAATAAATATTAACAATAACAATAAATATTTATAGTTTTACTAATGTACAATTTTATCATTTGTTGAGGATTTAAATGTTGCGTAGTCGGACCTACTTTGTTCAATCTGAATTCAAATGTGTGTAACCCGAAATCGAGAAGTGTGCAATGGAAAATGAACTTTATTTTCTTATAAAAATTTCCTGTTTTCTAACCTGATATTTTAAAAGAATTAAAAATGAATTTCAGTGTTTATTTGGATTATTATTATTTAGTTTTTAAATGATTAAAATTCATATTTATTTATAGCAGGCTCCACAGTCTTTCCCTTCTTTCTCGTATTTCCACTTAAATGCGAACTAAATTAACAGAGCCCAATAAGAAAATCATTCTTCATTTTTGGTTAAGAATTTATCTTTTTTTGGTCAACAATTGTATTATTTGGTTCAAAATTGAATTATATGCTTGCAAATTTAACAATTTTATTTTTAAACATTTTTTATTTTTTGACTACAAAATTTTGTTTAAAGTTTCAACTATTTTGTTGAACATTTGTCCTTTTACATAGTTTGAGAATTCATCTCTTTTTCTAGAAATTCTATCTTTTTTGCTTAAAAATGCAAATTTTTGGTTAAAAATTCTACTGTTTAACTTTTGTCTTCAAAATTTACTTTTTTTTTAGAAAATTCGCATTGGCCTCCCGAAAATTTATTTTGTGGGTTGAAAGTTTAACTATTTGGTTAAAAATTCTATTTTATTTTAGTTGAAAATTAATGTTTTCAACTGAAAATTTAACTATTCCATTTTTGTTTGAGAGTTTATCTTTTTTACTTGATAATTTAACTATTTGTTTGAAAATTTGGCTTTTTTGGTAGGAAAATAATTCTCTTGTTTGCAAATTTAACTATATGGTTGAAAATTGGTATTTTTTGGTAGAAAATCAATTTCTTTGATTAAGAATGCAACTGTTTGTTTGAAGATTAATCTGTTTTTGTTGAGGATTCAAGTATTTTGTTAAAAATTCGCCTTTCTTGTCAAATTCAATTGTTTTTTATTTAAAATTAAAATCTTTTTTGGTTGAGATATCAACTATGTCATTTCTGATTGAAAATTCAACTCTTTAGTTAAAAATTGAACTGCTTTGATAAAGGTTCGTTTTTTTGGTTAAAAATAAAAAATCTTGACCGAAAATTATCTATTTGGTGGAAATTTAACTTTTGGTTGAAAATTTATATGTTTAGGTTGCAAATTCAACTATTTTGTAGAAAATTCGTTTTTTTTCTCTTGAAAATTGAACTGTTCCATTTTTGGTTAAGAAGTGTTCTTTTTCAGTTTAAAAATTTAACTATTTTGTTTTCAAATTATTTATTAAGTTGAAAATTTGTCTTTTTTGGTAGAAAATTAATCTTCTTGGTTAAAATTCAACTAGTTTGTTAAAAATGTATGTATTTTGTGGAAAATTCATCTTGTGTAGTAGAAAATTAATCTTCTTGGTTGAAGATGCATCTTTTGAGGTGGAAAGGTGAACTAATTTATTACTTCATAAGAAAAAGTAATGACTAAATTCACGCCAAAAATTTAGTCGGGAATTACTAGAGGGCCCTAACAAAGAGGGGTAGATAGTTCAAAATTTCAGAAAAAAAAACATTACGTAATTTAGGCACGGTCCCGAAGTAAATGAACGAAAATTGATTGTCCTCACCAAAATCTAACTTATCTCTCTCGTTTTTTATTTCCAACAAAGGATCAATGGCATCGCCTCGTTTGGTTCCTGATTTTTCGCGTTGGTTCATCACATCCCGGAACAGAGTGCGAAAATATTTAGTAGAACTTCCCAATACGCCCCTATCGAAAAAACTTGTGAAATTTGTGAGAACTGGGAAAAAGAAGGCTAGAAAGATCGTAAATGATCCTATGCGAGATGGCTCCAATGGTACACGACCTGCAAACAAAAAAGTTAATTATAATTAAAAAACTAATTTATTATTATTGTAACAAAAGATAAACAATTTTAACATTTGGATAAATTAAACGAAATATTGAAAAAGTTCTGATAGAAATCCGTGATGATGGGTTTAATTTTAAACATTCTATGATCTAAATTTAGAGAAAACCTGTAAATCAGGTAAAATTCAGTGAATTTTGTTGGTCAGGGAACTTGAGGGATTTAAAAAAAAATTGCAAAAGACAGGAAATTTCTGTAAGAAGCACTTGATTAACTGTCAAGAATAATCAGATTTCGAAGGATTGGAAATATTTTTATGTATTTTAAAAGATTCCAAGGTATTTTCGAGAAATTTAAAAAGTTTCAAGGAATTTTCAAGTATTTGAGTGATTTTAAGGAATTTAAAAAAGTTTTTATAGGGTTGTAAAGAATCTCTCAGAATTTCGGAAGATATGGAATAATTTTATAGGACCTATAAGGTTTTAGGATATTTTAAAAGTTTCAAATGATTTTATCAATTTTCCGAGGATTTCAACTATTTCAAGGTATTATAAAACCTCACAAGGTATTTTAATAATTTTTCCAATATTTCAGGAAATATCAGATTTCATGTAATTTCACGGGACTTTATAATATTCTAATGGATTTCAAAGAAATCATTCATAAGGATTAAGCGCTATTGTAGGATTTCAAATATTTTCGAATATTACAAGGTATTACCAAAGATTTTGAAGAATTAAATTTTTTTTAGTATATTCTAAAAGATTCTAAAGAAATTTCAATTGATTTCAATAATTTGAAGGGATTTCAAAATATTTGAAAGATTAAATTTCAGGGTTGTTTTAAAATATTCCAAGGAATTTTCAAGAGCTTTAAACATTGTCAAGGGATTTCAAAAGACTTTGAAAATTTTCAAGGGATCTTAAAATAACTTGAAGGATGCAAAATATCTTACGGGTACTTTTAATAGATTTCAATAATTTGAAATCATTCCAAAGGGTCTCAAATATTTTTGGATATTTTTTAAAACGACAAGGAATTTTGAAGAGCTTTAAAAAGCTACGAGGGTGTTTTTGAAGATTTTGAAGAATTGGAAATATTTTTGGGTATTTCAAAAAATTACAAGGAACTTTAATTTTATTTAAGTAATTTAATGGGATTTCGAAGGACTGGAAATATTTTAGAGTATTTTAAATGATTCCAGGACACTGTCAAGAGCTTCGAAAAATTTCAAGGAATTTCAAAAGATTTCAAAGGATTTGAACAATTTACGGTATTTCAAAAGATTCCAAGGCATTTTCAAGTGATCAAAAGAATTTCAAAGGATTTCTAAGAATTTGAATTATTTTAAGGGATTTAAACAAGTTTTCATCCGGTTATAAAGAATTTCCAAGAATTTGGGAAGATCTGGAACGATTTTACAGGACCTATAAGGTTTTATGATATTTTAAAAGATTTCAAGGGATTTTATCAGATTTTCGAGGGTTTTAATGATTTTAGGGGTTTTTAGAGCTTTCAAGGTACTTCACTAATTTTTTCAGAATTTCTGAAAATATCAGATTTCATAGAATTTAACAGGATTTTATAATATTTAATTGGATTTCAAAGAATTTATTCACAAGAAGTGAGGGATTTCGTAGAGTTTCAAATATTTGAAGAGATTTTATAATATTTGTTTGCAATTCAATTTAATTGTTTGGAATTCTATTGAATTTCTTTAATTCACTTGAATTCTTCAAAATTCACTTAATTCAATGGATTTTTCTGAATTTTTTAATTATTTTGTTTAATTCATCCCGAATTAAGTTAAGAAATCATTTTAAATGTTCTGTTGCAAATTTATCTTTATATTACTACAGCCATAAAATTATTTTTAATTTTCTTGAATTATTCTGACCAACGGCCATACCACGCTGAAAACCCCAGTTCTCGTCAGATCACTGAAGTTAAGCAGCGTTGGACGCGGTTAGTACTTGGATGGGTGACCATTCAAGAATACTGACATGAGTGCTGTTGGCACATCGTGGGTGTGGTGAGCCCACACTTGTAGTTATTTATAACTACAAGAAAAACCTAGAAACACTACCCGAATCGGGTAGTGTCACGCCTACCCTGAAAGGGAAATGGTTTAATGGTATATATTCTGAGTTTACTGAATTCTACTCAATTCAATGGATTTTTGTTGTTGAAGTTATTTTAATTTTGGTTTAATTCATCCCGAACTAAATAAAGAAATAATTTCAAAATTTCAATTTGAAATGTATCCATTAATTCATTCATCAAATTATTTTGAATGCCCTTAAATTTTTCTAAACTCACTTCAAACTTACTGAATTCAATGTATTTTTGCATACTTTTGAATTATTTGAAATTCAATAGAATTTTTTTTAATTCACCTTGAATTTTCATAAATTTCATCGAATTTTTCTCATTTCCCTCGAAGGACCCCGCAATAAATGTACAGTAAATGGCTTCTTGTAAAAAATTCTAAATCTAATTATTTTTTTTGTATTTTTGAAGCTGCAGAGCAAAAATTCGAAAGAAAAAAGTAAGAAAAATGGACAGTTTTTAGACAAACACTTGTCAACGTTTCAATTTTTACATGTATTTTATAATACAGAAAAATGCTTGTTTTAGTGAAACGTTTTTTTTTCTCAAAACCTCTTTGATAATAGATTTGGCTAAGGGTAACATTTTGACGATCAGACTTACCGATACAAAAGGTTGATACCCACGAACTAGAAAGATTAACGATTTTTTTTTGGGTATACGGCATGTTTGGGGTGTATTTTCATGCCTGTATGGAAATTTATCATTTTTTTAATACCCAAAATCACTAGAAATTTTTTATTCAATTTCTACGGTATGAAATCACTTTCACATAAGTAGACTTCAAATGAAATGACTTCAGAATAAGTACAAGATACGTTTACTTACTAGGATATATGTCTGAATTTACTTCAAGGATTGTTTTATTATCCCCTGAACATTGAATCCGGAATATAGACATTTCTTAATAACTAAAATCACACAAGGTTTCCTGATTAACCTATGAGAATGGGAAATCATATTAAAGTAAGTAGGGGAGGTGTAGACGACAAGGATATGTCTTTAAATTCTTGTAAAGGGTTGTTTAATCATCCCTTTATTAGAGAAGCAGAGAAATTAACATTTCGTAAGGGAAAAATCACCAAAGATTTTTTGTAATAATAGTCAGGCCTACAAAATCACTTTAAAACATACACAGGAAGCGTCTTTTAGCAGTATTTGCACTAGAATTTATTGTCAGGGTAGTTTAAACATCCCTTAATTATCGAGACAATCCCGTATCAAATATCGATTTTCTTGTTTCGATGATTTAGGGATGTTTAAACTACTCTGGTATTAAATTCAAACGCCGACCTTGTAAAGAAGCGCTTTCTGTGTATGTTTCAAGGTGATTTTGTTGGCCCATGTATTAATAAAAAATCTCTGGTGCTTTTTCCCGTATGAAATATTAATTTCCTTGTTTCAATAATTAAGGGATGAATAAACTACCCTGATAATAAATTCTAATGCAAATACTGCTAAAAGACGCTTCCTGTGTATGTTTTAAAGTGATTTTGTAGGCCTGATTATATTACGAAAAATCTTTGGTGATTTATCCCTTACGAAATGTTCATTTCTCTGCTTCTCCTCTTTAAAAGGTCGGCGTTTGAATTTAATACCAGAGTAGTTTAAACATCCCTAGCTTATCGAAACAAGAAAATCGATATTTTATACGGGATTGTCTCGATAATTAAGGCATGATTAAACAACCCTTTAGAAAAATTCAAAGACATATCCTTGTCGTCTACACCTTACCTACTTACTTTAATACGATTTCCCATCCTCTCGCGCATAAAGGTTATAGTTGGGTGTACAATCTAAACATGAATAATACAAACAATAAAGTAGCCTCGGAATGGACTGAAACTTTGATTGACGAAATGCATACACACGGCAAACGTAAAGTTCGAGTTTCAGGCGATGAATTGAGACTGGGTGCTTGGAATGCTAGAGGAGTGAATGACCTTAAGGTAAGAGAACTCTACGAGAAACGACGAGAAACAATGCATGCAAGGAAACTATATATTTTATGTGTACCTGAGACGAAGAAAAAGGGTTGCGAAAGTAGAAGCATATAGAAAATGGGATGTTGAAAGGCGGTTTTGAAATATGGTCAGGAGTGGGTAGTGAATTACATAGTAGTCAAGGGGTCGGTTTAATTATGAATGAAAAAGCAAGACATCATCTCAAAGATCAAGGATATGTATCGCCCAGATTGCTGTGGGTTAGTATGAAGGTAGGAATCAGAAGATTATTTATCATAGCGTGCTACGCCCCAGTTGACAGTGAGCCGCGAGAAGTGAAAGACGCCTTCTGGGACACTTTAAATGATACAATAAGTACTTGCGATCAAGGTGAAAGAATAATTCTGCTAGGAGATATGAATGGATGGGTCGGCGTCCAACGTCAGGATACAGATACAGAAAGGGTGCTAGGTAATTTTGGGGATCCAACAAGAAAAAATTATAACGGGGAAAAATTAGTTAGCTTATGCTTAGAAAAGGGCCTATTTATTACCAATACTTGGTTTAGACATAAAATAATCCACACGTACACCTGGTGTAAAGGAAATAAATAACTGCAGTGTAATTGACTTCGTTATTGCGGATGAAAGACTAAGAGAACTAGTTGTAGATACAAGAGTCATGAGGGGATCCGAATGCAATAATGATCATTGCCGTTTAGTCTCCCAAATAAACTTAGGGCGGTGATGGAGAAGAAAGAGAACAAAAAAACGAAACAAACGCGAATAAAGATTGAAAATTCACAGAAACCGGAAGTGCGAATAGTTTCAAAATAAATTAAGCGAACGCATAGATAGGGCAACTTGGGAAGCGCTTATAAGCAATAAAGATATAGAGGGTGCGTGGACTTTGTTACGGGATATCATTGTTAAAACTGCAATTGAAGTGTGTGGTACGGCAGTGGTAGGAAGAAAGTCTGGTTATGCGTGGTGGAATGATGAAATTCATGCAGCCTAGCAAGAAAAGAAAAAAGCGCACGAGAGAACATTAAACATCACAGGTCTTAGCGAGGAGGAGAGAAATAGACTCGAAAATGATTACAAAGACAAAAGGAGGAAAGTTAAACGACTCGTGAAGGAGAGTAAAGAAAAAATCAGAACAGAAGAAGAGAGGAAAATACAAAACAGCTCTGCAGTAATTATGAAACTATTATTTAAACTGATAAAAGAAAGTAAAAGTATAGAGTTTGTCAGCATGAGAAACAGCAAAGGTGAAATGCTATATGACAGACAGGATAGTAGACGCTTTAAAAGACTCTTTTAAAGAATCATTAGGAGGTGAAGATATAGGACAACAGAACTGCGACATAGAACATAATGCATTAGAAAATCCAATTGAAAAAGTCTGTGTCACTAAGGTTAGAGATATAATTAAGAACTTAAAAAACGGTAAGGCTGCTGGCGTAGACAGTATTAGCGCTGAAATGCTTAAATACGGTGGCAAGTACATACCTCACAGGTTGTGTGAATTGATAAATTTATGTATCGAGATGGGAGAAGTCACAGACGATTGGAGAAAAGCGATTATCGTACCAATATACAAAAGAAAGGGAGATAAAAGCAACTGCAGTAATTACAGAGGTATCAGCTTACTAAGTACCGTAAGTAAAATATACTTAAGAATACTCATTCGTAGGGTAATGAAAATTACAGAAGAAAAGATATGGGAAGTCCAAAGTGGATTTATGCCAGGAAGATCACGTACAGATCATATATTTAGTTTAAGACAGATCACAGAAAAAAGTTTAAGAGTAGGAAAAAAAGTTTCCTGTGCATTTGTTGACCTAGAAAAAGCATTTGACAAGGTAAATAGAAGTAAACTTTGGGAAGTCCTTAAAGAGTGTGGAGTCAATGGATGGCTCCTACAAGCAATAAAACAATATATACATGTAGTAAAGCGAGTGTAAGGGTGAATGTTATGTCCTCATGGCTATTTATCATATTTATGGATAAGTGTCTAAGAATGGCCCTCTTCGACGAAGAAGGTGTAGATCTCGAAACAGTGAAGGTACGTGGGTTAGCTTTCGCAGATGACAAGATTATTATGGCAGAATCAATCGAGGACTTGCAAAGAATGTTGAATAAACTTAATACAAGCATGAAGAACATGGGCCTTAAAATTAAAATAAATAAAACAAAAATCATGGTGTTTGAAGGAAAAACTGTGAAAACAATGTGCAACATTGTCCTAAATGATTGAGAGATTATAGAACAAGTTGACAAGTACGTATATCTAGGTAGTCTATTCACTAGCGACGGAAAAATAGATGGGGAGTTAGATAGGCGCATAAATAAGGGTAAGCAGGTTATCGGTAGAGCAGAGTCCATGCTCAGAAATAGAAACATATCAAAAAAAGCTAAAATGGCCATACATAATTCTATATTCGTACCGACTGTACTATACAGGAGCGAGACATGGACCTGTCAAGAAAAGGACAAGAGTAAAATTAACGCGATTGGCATGAAATCTCTGCGCACAACATGCGGGAAAACACTGTTGGACAAAGTCCGAAACGAGATAATCCTCAAAGAATGCGGTACAGGAGAGACACTAGTTGACATATGGGAAAGAAATCAGTTAAGATGGTTCGGTCATCTTGAAAGAATGAAAGATGAACAACTGACAAAACAAGTGTATAAAGGTAAAGTAAACGGCAGAATGCCCAGAGGTAGAACGCCAAAAGATTGGTTAGAATCTGTGAATGAGACACTAATCCGAAGAGACATAAGAAGCCATAGAAACACGAAAGCTTGCATAAAAGAATGCATGGACGTGAAGGAAGCTAGAGTAGTATGCCAGGACAGAAAAGTGTGGCGACAAATAGTTTGTAAACAGAGTGACAATAGAGTGAATGACGCCTGAAACAAAGACCTTGGATACTAAATGGGCCCAAGTGGGGAACCACACATAACAATTTTGTTAGACTCTTCACCTGGGGTGATCGCTATAAAGATTGATCAGCAACCTGGGTCGGAGCAGTGTTGCGGAATGAACGTGTCATTTAAATAAATAACACGAGAATTCCAGATCAATCTAAAATATCTATACCTAACACCTATATACCTATCTACCTTATACCTATATACCCACCTACACTACTATTTTCCAACCGAGCAAGTCACGCCTACCCCGAAAGGGAAATGGCTTAATGGTATAATAATAGATTAATCAGAAAACCTTGTGTGATTTTAGATATTAAGAAATGTCGATATTCCGGATTCAATATGCAAGCGATAATAAAACAACCCTTGAAGTAAATTCAGAAATATATCCTGGTAAGTAAACGTATCTTGTACTTATTTTGATGTCATTTCCTACCTTGATATTTTAATCAGAACATCTCTTGTGTTTTTGTTCATTAAGGAATGCCATTTTACTGGTTTCAATGTTTAAGGGATGTTAAAACATCCCTTTAAATCAATTCAAAGACATATTCTTGCTATGCATGCTTCCTCTACTTATTTGAAAGTGATTTCATACCATAGCAGTTGGATAAAAAATCTTTAGTGATTTTAGTTACTAAGAAATTAAATTTTTTCCATACTCTGATGTTTAAGGTATGCAAACACCCCCAAAACATGATGTATACCCAAAAAATCGATAATCTTTCCAGTTCGTGGGTATGAGCCTTTCGTTTCGGTAAATCTGATCGTCAAAATGTGAAACTTTTAGCCAAATCTATCAAACAGGTTTTGAGGAAAAAAAAATTCACTAAAATAAGCATTTTTCTATTAGAATACAGGTAAAAATTCAAACTTTGACAAGTGTTTGCCTAAAAATTGTCCATTTTTCTTACTTTTTTCTTTCAAATTTTTAAATTGGCTTAAAATTTAAAATTGTTTGAATCCTTTTATAGAAGTTTCTAAATTAAAAATGTTACAAGATTCAAATGTTGGTCTTCAAATATTAATAGCCAGGCAAACAAGAGAAGTAATGCAATAAATTCGATCTAACGAGAATTAAAGACTCACTTTAAAATCTTTAAGCGAATACAATTAAAAAAGGTTTATATTACCTTTATGGAGTTATATAATAAGGAAATTTGTTCCTCAGCTGGAAAATAATATTAAATTATTTGTTCTAGCTTTTAAACCGAATTTTGGAATATTTTTTAAAATGAAGTGTCTATTCGTACGCCTGGCTGGGCGAGATATATAGCATGATTAATGAAAATTTTGTCCACCACCTCCCACTATGTAGCCCCTTTTCAACCATTAAAAACTAAATAAAATTTGGCATCTTTTAAACTAAAAATTATGATTTTTAAAAATTATTTTTTCAATATTTTCAAATTTCGCGATGTAAGAAAGGTTCATGACACTACAAACGATTTGAATTAAAAAATTAATAATGTTTCAAATTTAAACTAGAAAAATAATAGTTATTGAACTACAAAAGAAACAACTAGTAAGGGGATAATTTTATAGATTTCAGGACGGGGATTAATTTTGAATTATGAACTGCTATTCATATTTGGCGTCGTTTTTGAGAAAAATGAGATTTTTAACCGTTAAAGATTCTGCTTCTTCAATTTTAGAAAAAACTCAATTTTTCTTTACTTTAATGATTAGGAACCTTAATATTATATTGAAACATGTTCTTTGCATT
The DNA here is from genome assembly GCA_932195095.1 of Andricus curvator. Taxonomy (NCBI): domain Eukaryota; kingdom Metazoa; phylum Arthropoda; class Insecta; order Hymenoptera; family Cynipidae; genus Andricus; species Andricus curvator. Next base: position 16,821 of record CAKNYM010050679.1, read on the forward strand.
GTTATTGAACTAAAAAAACATTAAAAAATAAAATGTTGAAGTTCGTTAAAATACATGCTATTTTAGTTCTTTTTTACAGAAATAGGTATAGTTTTCTAGATTTCAGGAACAATTTTGAATTATGAAATACTATATTATATTTCATTTTATTTTTTTAATTATGAACTATTATTCATGTTTTGAGTCTTTTTCGAGAAAAATGAGATTTTTAATTGTTAAAAATTATGTTTCTTCAATTTTAGATATAAAACCCAATTTTTATTTATTTTGAAGCTCATAGATTTGAATATTCTTATGGGAGATGTTATTTACATTATATTGTACTATTAACAATCATTTGAAAAAAATAAAATGTTGAATTTCGTTAAAATAAATCCTATTTCATTCCGTTTTTATCGATTTATTCCATTTTTTTAAATTTGCTAAAATACAGAAAATAAACAATTAGGAAGGGATTCATTTTATAGATTTCGGAAAAAAGAAATTTTTTTATTTAAGAACTACTATTATATATTTTATTTTTTGAATTATGAACTACTATTCATATTTTGCGTCGTTTTCCAGAAAAAATGATATTATTTAATCGTTAAAAGTTATGTTTCTTTAATATTAGAAATAAAAACCAATTTTTCTTTACTTTGAAGCTCAAGAACCTTAATATTCTCATGGAACATGATCTTTACAAATTTTACTGAACTAAAAATAAACAAATGAAAAAATAAAATGTTGAGGTTTCTTAAAATACATGCTATTTCAGTCCGTTATTATCGATTTATTCTGTTTTTTGTTGTTGTTGAAAAATTGGTGGAAACACACTAGATGAAGATCTGGCAAGGGTATACTTTTATAAATTTTAGGAAGTAGAACAATATTTTAAACTATGAATTACTATTCAAATTTTGCTTACTTTTCAAAAAAAAAAAGATTATTTAATGGTTAAAAAATTATATTTCTTCAATTTTAGAAATAAAACACATTTTTTCTTTACTTTGAAGCTCAGTAACCTTAATATTCTCATAGAATTTTATATTTACATTGTGATTAAACCAAAAACAAACATTTAAAGACATCGAATGTTTAATTTCGTTAAAATACATGCTATTTAGTCCATTTTTATCGATTTATTCTATTTTTTGGAAAAATTGGCTGTACTACATAAAATAAACAACAATGAGATTTTTAAACGTTAAAAACAAAAAAATCGTTTTTCTCAAAAACGCTTGGTACGATTTTTTTCTTTCTTGGCTTAAAATAACCGGGGTCATCTCCGAAACATGTATAAAAGAGAAACTGGATGTGCAATCACGTTTGGGTTGAACTTAATCCAGGCCAAATGCTTTGCATTTCAATATTGTTTAATTTTGAACGCAAGTTCAAAAAGTGCGATATCACTATAAATCGAAATTTGAAAATTTTTAATTTTCGATAAAAAAATTAAACATTTTTCAACTTAACTTTGCCTTTAATGATGATATAGTATTTGCATAACTTACTACGTTTGAAAAATTCTTGATCATTTCCAAAAGAATTGGTTCTCACTCCGTAAGCAAGGGAAGATATAACATCCGTGACGTATCTAGTAGACACATTCTGAGAGTCTACATTTTTTACTTTTTCAGTCTCGTTAAACTGATCACAAAGAAAATTTCCCATATTTTCCGAAGACTCTATCATTAACGAGAAAAGTTTTTTCTGTTTTCCGATGGAAAAAGCTGGCGAAAGCTTCATTCTCAGATATTTCCACTCTGGATTGTTAATAGAAAAGATTCCAGTGCTAGCAATGAGGTCTTTGGATTTTACAGCGGAAAAATAACGATTCTGAAAGATCTGAAAATCCTTCACGAGAACTTGCTTGATCAGCTCTGGATCTCTCAACAGTAAAAATGGTTTATGCATTATGTAAAATCCAATAAATGGCTCATTTCCTCCTTCCTTGTGGAGTTTTCCGAGGAGATTGCCAACAGAAATTCGACCAAGAATGGCATCTTTGAAGTTTCCAAAAAACCAGTGAGTGGGTGGCGAAGGGACTCCTTTTCTTTTCCAATAACTTAATTTGTATCCGATATAAAAGTAGATAGATATGGAAATAATCGCGAAAACACCAAGAAAATTCAGGAAAATCGACGAACCCAGGAAGAGCATTTTAACGATTTAGACCTTAACACTGATACTTCTCGACATTTACTGCGGATCCTTTACAGACTGTAGAAAGTTATTACATATTCTATCTTATCTGTTATACTATTATCTTCAATCGTTCCTTTAATGGACAATGACTTGACAAATGATATAGTAGAGCCGAAAACTCAAAATAACAGTCAAAACTTGTTCATCGCTCCTTATCACTGCTTATCACACTGCTTATCACTATCCATCACGGTTTATTACCCTGCCCCCAGGGTGAAGCTCGGAATCACTAGACTATTGATACTATTTGACACTGTTTTTTTTAGCAATGTCACTATTGTTCTACTATTTAAAAAAATTACACTGAAGACACTATTTTCTCACAATTGAAGATCCGGCTGCAATAACCCACCTTAGCGCTCGAACAGGCGGAGAAGTATTGTCCGCGGAGCAAATTTTGAAAATTGTTCAAATTTGAATTTTGACAGTCCATACTTGTAAAGAATTTTATTCTGTATCTTTTTTGTATGACAACCAAATTCGAAGGTTGTTTCGTTTTTTTGTTATTTAAGGACAACGGAATGTTTCGCCCAAAAAAAATTCAATACCTTTTTGAGTTCAACTCGCCAGATCTTTGCCGGTAATTGAGGTTTTTTTCGAAAAATTTGTGTAACATTCTTCAACATATTCTACGACAGATAGAGTGTTTACGAAGTTAAAAAAAAACATTTCAGGGTATATATCCAAGATTTCGAAGAAAATATTTGTTTTTAATTCACTTCACGGCCCTGAAATGTTTTTTTTTTTTAATTTTTTAAACACTATAGCAGTCGTAGAATATGTTGAAGAATGTTACAAACAATTTTCAGAAAAAAATATCAATTACCAGCAAAGATCTGGCGAGTTGAACGCAAAAAGATATTGAATTTGTTTTCGGCGAAAAATTCCGTTCTCCTTAAATAACTAAGAAACGAAACAACCTTCGAATTTGGCTGCCATATAAAAAAGATGCGCCGTAAAATTCTCTACAGGTATGGACTGTCAAAACTCAAATTTGAACAATTTTCAAAATTTGCTCCGCGGACAATACTTCTCCGCGTGTTCGAGCGCTAAGGTGGTTATTGCACCCGGCTCTTCTATTGTCCGCTAATGCCACTATTTCTTTACTTTTCCCTGAAAAATATTTTTGAACAAAAGAGTTGACTTCTCAACCAAATAGTTAAATTTTCAACCAAAAAGAAGAATTTTCAACACCGAAGATTAATTTTCTACCAAAAAGATGAATTTTCCAAAAAAGACATACATTTTTAACCTAATAGTTGAATTTTCAAACTAAAAAATATCTATTTCTAATTAAAAATATAGGAGTTAAACTTTTGTTTAAGAGAATTAATTTTCTGTACAAAAAAAAATTGTCTACGAAACTGTTTAATTTTGCATCAAATAGTTAAATTTTCAAGCCAAGAAGATGAATTTTATACGAAACAGATGAATTTACAATCCGGGAATATGAATTTTCAACAAAAAAGTTTACTTTTAACCAATCAGTTACATTTTCCAAAAAATAGTTAAACTTTCAGTTAAAAAAATTAATTTTTAACAAAAATTGTGATTTTTTTACACAAAAATGAATTTTCAAAAAAATTCTTAAATCCTCGACTAAAACAGATTAGTTTTCAACCAAACAGTTGCACTTCTAACCAAAAATTGATTTTCTACCAAAAAGACGAATTTTCAACAAAATACATAAATTTGGAACCGAATAGATTAAATTATTTACCAAAGTGTTGAATTTTCGAGTCGAAAATACGAATTTTCTACAAATCAGTTGAATTTTCAATTGAAACAGATTAATTTTTAACCAGACAGTTGCATTTTCAACCAAAAAAAAATTTTTAATAAAGAGGGAAAAATGTTTGATCTAATTGTTGAGTTTTCAAGCCAAAAAGGCAAATTTTCAACAAAATAATTAGTTTTCAACCAATCAGTTGAATTTTCAACAAAATAGTTAATTTTTTAGTTGAAAAATAATGATATTAAAAAAAAAATTATGAATATTTTACCAAAAAATGAAATTTTAATGAGGTCGTTCAACTTTCAACCAAGAAGTTGAATTTTCAACAAAAAAAGATTTTAATTTAAAATAAGAAACAGTTGGATTTAACCAACGAAAACGAATTTTCAACAAAACACTTGAATTCGCAACTACACAGATTAATTTTCAACCAAATATTTTTGTTTTTAACTAGGCAGTTGCATTTTTTTATCAAAAGAGGTGGAATTTCTATACAGAAAGAGATAATTTTTCAAAACAAAAAGATGAATTTTCAACAAAGTAGTTGAAATTTTGACCAATAAAATTTTTAGTCGAGAAAGAAATAAAGTTTCAATAAAACTCTTAAATTTTCAAGCCAAAAATACGAAATTTCAACAAAACAGTTGAATTGTCAACTAAGAAGTATGCCTGTTCAACAAAATTATAGATTTTTCAACAAAATAATTCAATTGTGTATGAAAGCATAAAATTTTTAACCAAGAAAAAAAGAATTTTTAACAAAATTAATAATAATAACCACTGTCTAAATAGGAATTTTGATAATTTATAGACTAATATTTTAAATAAACATTGAAGTTAATACTTAATACTTCAGAAATATTAGGCTAAAAAGCTGAAAATTTTGCATAATATTTTAACAGACTTCACAGTCCGAAATGCTCTCATAATACGGGAAATGGAAAGATTTTTTACAAAAATAAAGGAATAAAAGGGAAATAAATTCTTTTTAATAAAATTAATATTTTAATAGAACCATATTGAATTGATTATGGAACGCTTAAGATTTCAAGTCGAAATATATAGAATTTTTAACAAAATAGTTGAATTTTCAACAAACAAACAAAAATTAATTTAACACCAAACAGTTGCATTGACAACCAAGTAGTGTAACTGTCAAGCAACAGAGATGAAGTTTTAACCAAATGGTTGAATTTTCAATCTAGGAAGATAAATTTTCCACCAAATAGACGTACTTTTGAACAAGAAAGATTAAAATTCAACCAAAAACCGTTATATTTTTAACCAAATATGTAGTTGAATTTTCAAGTCAAAAAGATGCATTTTTCAGACGAAAGTTGAATTTTCAACTCAAAAGGATGTATTTTCTGTCTAACAAGACGAATGTTCAACAAAAAAGTTAAATTTTAAACCAAATGGTAACATTTTTAACAAAATAATTAATGTTTCAACCAAATAGTTGAGTTTTAACTGAAATGATGAATCGTCAACAACAAAATTAATTTTTAAGAAAAAAGTTCACCTTTCAAGAGTCGAATTTAACCAAAAAGACAAATTCTCTACGAAAAATGTAATAGTTGATATTTCAAACAAAAAATATTTTTATTTTTAATACCGGAGAGATGAATTCGACAATAAAAGACGAATTTTCAACAAAAAAGTTGAATTTGTAAGCCAAATATTTGTATTTTGAATTAAAAATGATAAATTTTTGACCAAAAATAGAATAGTTCAATTTGCAGTTGGAAAATTGATTTTCAACCAATAAAAATGATTTTGCAACAAAATAATTAGATATTCAACAAAAGAGATGGATCTTCAAATAATGAAAAGATTTTTTAACAATGTAGTTCAGCTTTAAACCAAAAAGATGAAATTTTAATCAAGATTCATTCAGAATTCATTTTCTAACAAAAAAGAAGAATGTATATATATAATATATAATAATATATACATAATATTTACATAATATTACATAATATTTCTACCAAATTGTTGAATTTTCAACTAGAAAATATCAATTTTTATCCAATAATGGAATATTTAAATTCTTAGTTAAAAAATGTATTTTTAACCAAAAAGAAAAACAAATTTGCAACAAAATAGTTCAATCTTCAAACAATAAAATGTATGTTTAATAAAGTAGTTCAACTTCCAAAGAAGGATTAGTTATATTTTGAGTTAGGAAAATTAATTTTCAATTAAAAAAAAAATTTTTTCAACAAAACAGTTCAATCCTTAACCAAATAGTAGAAATTCTATCAAAAAGAGGTGGATCATGAATCAATTAAAAAGACAACAAAAATATAAAAAAGACAACTTTGACAACAAAATACAAAAAGTAATAAATAAATAATTATTATATAATAATTATAAAAGATAATAATAAAATATTCAATTTTTCATTAAGAATTAAATTATTTGAAAAGATAATAATGATAAAAAAAGTAAATAAAAATTCTGAATCGGTTACATAAAATGAATTAACTTTGAAAAAAAGTAGGGGAAACATTGTACAGTAACTTGTTGCGGGCATATTTAAAATAATCTATCTCCACCTACAGTAAATATTAGATCATTTATAGTTGATTGAGCATTATACAGTGGATAAATTATCATTTGTTTAATTTAAATAAAATTCAAACGTGCACGCTTGTTAAAAAATGTGGTTTCTCACAGTGGGACAAAACAAGTTTTTTTTTTTAACTTTTCAGAAGTACCATTTTTTTGAGGTTTTCAAATTTATTAAACAAGGTCTTCTATCTGTGTTAAAACTATCCAGAAATAATTTTCAACGGGGTTTCAATGGTTTTCAAATAATTAAAAAAAAAATGAACAAAAGTTATTTTTCGGGATTGGCAATGTTAAGCTCATTGAAATCCAGAGTTTTTGTATAAAATGAGAGACAAATACATGTTTTATTACGATAATTTAAAAAGATGCCATTTGACAATTGTTTAAACAATTTTTGTAAACAAATTCAGTTTAGATATTTTTCAACGAATATGCTGATTTTTTTCTACGGAATCAACTAAGAATGTCTTTTCGATGACTCTTTGCTATGATGCTTTACAAATTTACAAGAATGATCAACTATTTGAACAATTTTTGTTAAATACTCAGAGTTTGGCAATTTTTCAAAGAAGACGCTCAATTTTGGAAGAAATCAGTTTCAAATGTTTTTGCGATGGCTTTTCGCTATACATATTACTTTCAAAATTGAAAACTATTGTTGATTACCTAAACAATAATTATAAACAAATTCAGATTTCGGGCATTTTTCAACGAATGCGCTCAATTTTGGTTTACGGAAAAGTTACGAAAAAGTTATTGAAAAGACTTGATTCTCGAAAGCAGTTGATTGCGTAAAAAATTGAACTTGTTCATTGAAAAATAGTCAAACTCTAAATTTGTTTATGAAAATTGGTTAAATAATTAATATTTCTTGTGAATTTGCAATTCATCACAGCAAATAGTTATCAGAAGGACATTATTAGTTTATTCCATAAAAAATTGAGCCTATTCGTTGAAAAATATGCAAACTCTGAATTTTGTTATAGAAATTAGTTAAACATTGCCAAACAGCATCTATTTGTAATTAATTTTAATAATACATTAATTTCTCTCAAATTTCTACCAAAAAACTGGATTTGAATGAGCTAAACATTGCCAATCTTAAAAAATAACCTTTGTTCATTAATTTGTTTATACCGTAATAATTTTGTAAACGGCAAAAAAACAAATAAAAAACAAATAGTCCATTTTTTTAAATTATCCACTGGAAATTATTTCTAGATAGATTTAGCACAGATTTAAGATCTTCTTTGATCAATCTGAAAATCTTTAAAAAAAACGGTACTTCTGAAAAGTTAACGAAAAATGTCAATTTTGTTATTAAATAAAAAATTACCCAAATTTTTTGTCGAAAATCTAAACACATAAATCTTTTCAAAATTTAAAAATCCTCCATAAAAAAAATTCAAAATCGAATAAATATTGGAGGCTAAAAATTGATTTGTCGACAGAAACTTTTTTCCCCATTGTGTGATGAGGAGACAATTAAAAAGAAAAATGTTAGAAAAATCAAAAAACTACTCCAGCTAGACGTTTAGCTGGATTTCGTCTTCTAAGAAAATATAGCTGTGTTACCTAAATTTCTAGCTGTTTAAGCTAAATTTTGCCATCTAGAAATTATCTAGATACATGAGCTAGATAATTTCTAGATGGCAAAATCGCGATATTAAAAAATTTGAAAAAAATATAATGAATGAAATTTTATGAAATCCTGAAAAAAAACTGTTTCAACTTCATTCAAATAGGAAAAAAAATATTGACGTCTATAAAATCTTGAAAGTTAGAAATTTTCCAACTAAATTTGAAATCTCAATGCTATTTATAATAATTATTTGATTTTGAAATAGTTTTTTGTTTGAGATCTTGTGATATATGATATGATATGATATGATATATATATAATCTATAGATTATGTTTTATACTTTAATTTCTAAACCTATTCGATGAAAGATATATTTTTTTCTGAAAACTGAGGATCTAAATTATAGAGAAAATAAAAGAGAAAATTAAAAAGAAAGTGAAATCTTTATTTTACAAACACACATAAATATTCAAAGTTTTGGCAAACATAAGAGATTACTGGTTTCCTTATAAATCTATTTTAATCTTTGAAACAATTTATCCAAGATTTTTTTATTTTCAATTTTAACACTAAATATACATTGTGAAACGTGATATTTATAACAGTATATTTAAACATTTGATTTCATTTTTTTTTCATTAAAACTTGAAGACTTTTTTTTGTAATCTTGGAATAATTTGTGGAACCTAATCGGAAACTTTTTTGAAATCTAAATTAACTCCATCTAAAGGTAAAATAAAAATTGCTCGTGGATCCAATTCATTTTTATACAAAGGGTTTAGAGAAACTTCGTAGTCTCGTAGCATTGTTGCCACTCCAACTGCGGCGAGCAGCATTCCAACGCGTTCTCCTAAAAATTATTAAATATTAATGATACATTTCCAATTATTAAATTATAAAGGGTCTCTACTAATCTAGAAAATCGGAAAATAGCCGGGAATTTAAATAAACCCGTGAATTAATCGGGAACACAAATTTGAGCCACATTTGAAGTTTTGAAAAATGTGATATTTTTTATTAATCGTGATATCAAAACAAATCACTGTTTTCAGTTTGTTTACGTATTAGTAAAGATTACAATTTTTCTGCATTATGAATTTTATAAATAAAAATTTCCAAATAGGTAATTTTATTTCATAATAAAATTTATTTCTAAATGTTTCTAAACATTATTGATAAAAGTCGATATTTTAATTGTAATTAATTTTTAATCATGGTATATAACATTTTGATATCACACTATAATTTATAAAAAAATACTTTTCAAGAGACGAGAAAAATGAAATTATGGACCATAATTTAGAATATCTTAATTTACGAAGTAGACAAAAAGTAAAAACACTGTCAGTACATTTAAATGATTACGGTTTTATTTTAAAGAATTAATTTATGTTTTTAAGATTTCAAAATATGTCAAAAAAGAATCTTGAAAATTTTAAGACAATTCTTTTAATTTGTCAAGATTTGAACAAAAATGCTAGCAAAACTTAATTATTTCAAAACATATTTAGAAGTTTCAGATGTTTTGTATAGATTCAAAAATAATTTAAATCTTGAGAATACTTTAAAACATTTTAACCCTTTAACGGCCACGCCTTGGTCCAAGCCTTGATTCTGAAAAAAATTCCAGACTAATGTATGGTCATTTTCTGATCGATTTTTGCGAAAAAATTTTTTGTAATTTTTATAATTGTCTCAGTTTCTATTTAGTATACGATAATTTGTAACCACCTAAATGGATGCGGAATAGTCCACTTTGATCTAATGCGTGTATTTATTTTGCGGAATTCTAAGCTTGTTGCCTGAAAATGAGGAAAATAGAAAATAGTGAAGGTGCAACAGTGGTCGTTAAAGGGTTAAACAAATTTTAGATTTTTAAATTTAGCAAAAAGAAGCTTTTGAAGAATTTGAAAGGTTTCAAGAGAATAAAAAAGGTCTTAAGATTCGTGGGAAAATTTTAAAGAAAGTTTAACCTAAAATTTAACGAAGGAATGCAGAAGATTTTTAGCAATAAATTTCAATTTTGCAAGATTACCAAATTTTAGAAAAGAATCGAGTATGTTTAAGCGGTATTTAGAAGGTTTAAAAAGATTAAAAAGTAATTGCATACTTATAAAGATTTCAAAACATTAAAAAAAGTGGATCTTTGAATATTTCGAAAGAAAATTTAGGAGCGCTTTAAGAATTTTGAAAGGCTTCAAGTGAATAAAAAAATTTCCTTAAGATTTCTGTGACAATTTTAAATGGTTTTTTATTTTTTTAAATTAATTTTAAGAGAATATTTCAGAACATTTCAAAAAATTTTAAACATTGCTCAAAAATAATCCGGAAGATTTTATGGTAATTTTTTTAATTATACAGATTTTTTTATTTCAGGAAAAATACTAATAATTTTAAAAGATATATCGAAGATTTGAAAAGATTAAAAAATAATTTTGAATTTGAAAGATTTCAAAAAATTTTAAACAAAATGTGGATTTTTGAAGATTTTGAAACAAAATTAATAAGCGTCTTAAGAATTTTTAAAAGTTTTAAGAGAATAAAAAAATTTCTTAAGATTCATGGAAAATTTCAAATGATTTTTTATTTTAAAAAATGAATTCTAAGAGAAAATTTTAAAAAATTTCAAAAAATTTCAGATGATTTCCTAAAATTTTAAAAAAGAATATAAAAGATTCTAAAGCTAAATTTCTTAACTTTGCAAGATTACAAAACTTTAGAAAAAATGAAATATTTCGAAACAAAATTTAGATATAGATTTTAATTTCTTTGGTATTAGCGGGTAATTATTTAAGAGTTATCACAAAAATCCATTAAACAAATTATTTATTTCAATACTAAAAATAATACCTAAGAATTATTTAACAATTAGGATACCAAAAGTAATTATTGAAAGGTGTGTTTATAAAAAATAACAACTATCATATCAATCAAATCTGCGCATATAATTGTGAAGGAATTGTATTATATTTCTCATATTACGTCTAAAACAATTTTCAGTATGTCTGAAGCAATTGTAATCTAATTGTATTTATTTTTACTCGACACCACTAATTACATAAATGTTATTTTGTTTAAATATTACACATGGGAAACCCTTATGTTGAAACATTTAATTCGTGCTTCTAGCAAGAAGAGATATGATATTCATGGCCGGGAAAAAACCGGGAAATAACCGGGAATGTGGTGGGCGAAAATTAGTAGACACCCTTATCATGTCCGTAATATTATTTAGTATTGGAATGTAATGGAAGTTTCTAATGTGTCCCCTAAGGGTTGACAGTTTCCTTGTACCTCTCCCCTATTCCTTTTCATCCCCCACTCTTATACTGTGTGGGAGGGGACCGACAGTTTAAGGTGTATTTCGAACTACCAAGATCAACGGGTTTAAGTACTTAAGAGAACCTTTTTCTCTATGAGTCCAGTTCCACCGACCAAGCTTCGGCAACGTGGCGTCGCTTATACGTGAGCTGACGTGAGTGGCGCGGCCTATCTTGCGCCTTGGAGTTGGAGGGGATACATAGGTTGGAAAGAGAAGGCGGATACCACTCTCGGACTTTCCGCTTACACCTGTGTATCCCCTCCACCTCTAAGCCACTGGATACGCCACGCCACTCACGCATAAGCGACGCCACGCCGCCGAAGCTTGGTCGGTGGAACTACACTCTATAGGTACCTTCGCTGCGCCACGACTCTCCGGAGATGAATTTGCTAGGCTAGTTTCAACCGCGTGAGCTGCCGAGGTTCTTCCAGAGTGCGAGGCGGATATCGAACCCGCAAGCAGACGGAATGGGTCTAAAACTCATGCCTTAGCACCCACGACTATCGCTCACTTATTATTATTATTATTCAGTATAAAAATAAAATAAAATTTCTAAATATACAAACCTATGCAAGCTCTGGGACCAATTCCAAAAGGCATATACGTACAAGGGACAATATCACCCTTTCTTTCCTCACTGAATCTGTCAGGATCGTATTTTAATGGATCTTTATGAAATCTGGGATCTTCATGAAGGCCATTGAGTGCTGCATAAACCGCTGTACCTTTTTCCAGTACAATATCTGTTCCAGGAATCTATAAAAAATGTTAATTAATTAGTCTCCAGATGATTTTCAAATAATTTTATTATTTTTAACGAAGTGTCTTGTCCCGAAATTCGGGATGACTAGTCCAATATTTTTCATAAGTTTGGCTAGTCGTCCCGAAATTTCCAACTTCCCCTTTTCCAACTCCACCAATTTTTCCGGACGACTAGACGCAGCCTATTTTTAATATATGTGAAGATATCCTCGGAAAAAAGCAGATTGTCTCTGAAGAAGGATATGAGTCAAATGGATGTACAAATCAAGTGAATCACAAAGGAAACAAGTAAAAACATTATTTTATTAGATAGGATTTCGTAATTTTTTTAATAAGGCGAATTTTTATTTCAGTTTCCACAAAATTTGAAAAACCCGGTACCTCTTTTATTAAAAATACTTCAAATATAATTTAATAACAGGGTGGCCACTGGACTGGGAAACCGGAATTTTTTTGAGACTGGGAAATTTGGGAAATGACAGTCAATTTATTGTTTGACCGGGAATTTTACAGGTTTTCAGAAGAAAAATATATGCAGTCACTCATTTTCAATTCTCAATTTAAAGAATATTAAAATGCAGTTTAGAAGACTTTAGCAATTACAAATTAAAAGTGTTTGACTTTGAAAATAGTGAATAAAAAGAATTTTAATTTGATCAACTTTGAATATAGCCGTTTTTCAAAAAAGTTAATTTTTTCATTTTGAATATATTCTTACAACAAAAATTGATTACAAGTTTGTAAATCTTTTTTGAATGCACAATTTTTGTTCATTTATCTGTTTTCGTACCTTGCATTGTTTTTTCAAAAATTTGATTTTTTTTACTGTCAATGATATTTTCACGAATAAAACAAAAACTACGCATCCTATCGAAACATGATTTACAACAAATTTGTACCTCTTCCTTGGATGAACAAATGTTGTTCTTGTCATTTTTCTCGTAGCTCGTGTTATTCGTCTAAAAATTTGATTTTTCTATTTTCAATGCTGTTTTTTAC
>CAKNYM010050679.1:34982-54049 GCA_932195095.1 Andricus curvator
TCTCCATGGGCTTCCCACCCGCATTAAAACTAACTAACTAACTATCTCTTTTCGTATCTTGCAAAGTTTGACTGAAAAATGGAATTGTGAATTTTTCATTATTTTTTGTACTATCAAAATTTGAAATTTCGATTTCTCAAGAAAATTCAAAAAGTTGTTTTAATAATCTTGTAAGGCTTTCAAAAAGCAACGTTTTTCTTCTCTAGGCTTTTATTTATATCATGCGTTGTTTAGCTTGAAATGTTTATTTTCGTTTGTTTGTTTGGATTCTGAAAATGCTATAACTCTGATAATTTTCTTTTTATCGTAAAAGTCATGAGGATAAATTGTTTGGCTTACTGACTACTACGAATAGCCCTCCATACAATTTTTAAATCTAAAAAAAAATGGTCCTTCCTGTTCACACCCTTATAAAGTGTCCCAGTGGGCACAAACGTTAAAGAACGTTATTAGAACGGCTCAAAAACGTCCTAAGTCAGTCCGAATAACGTTCCTTAAACATACAATGTTTCAGAGACGTTTTAAGGTCGTATTTGGAACATGAAACGTTTTCAGAACATTATTTGTTCTGACTTAGGACAGTTTTTAAAACGTTCAAATAACGTCTTTTGACTTGTACGTCCAAGGAACGTTTTTAGAACGTTCCAATTACGTTCTTAAATTCCGTGCTCACTGCAATTCAACTCGACAATTCTGTCGAAAGTTATCGTGTTCACAGGCACAGGACATTGGATGTCCACATCAGATGGAGTCCGGAAAAGTCATTTTTAAATTAAAACTAATATCTTCTCATTGATGAGAATGTAAAAAAGGCAAGAAATTATGGTATTTAATTTTTTCCCCGAATTTCAAAAGGAACTTTTTTTTAAACCTGTTTTAGTTTTTATTTTAGGGATTTTTTGTAATTGTCAAAGGGTCATATAATATTTTAAATGTTTTTATCGTTGGAAAGAAGGAAATTTTGGTTCCCAAAATTTTGCGAATTGGAAGAGGAATAATTTTTTATTTTTAACGTTTTTATTGACTTTTTATTGATATTAAGAATTTTTTTCTGAATTGCAAGAGATACATTTTTTATTTTTACTGTTTTGATTGAGTTGGATACGAGGAAATTTTGGTTTTTAATTTTTTTACATTCTCATCCTAATGAGAGGACCAAGGTGTCCATCTGTCTGTAGTCTGTCTGTAGGCACGATAACTTTCGAAAAAATGATCAGATTGGATAGAGCTTTGGCACATTTTTTAAGCCCTAAAAGAAGAAGACAAGTTCGTTAGCCAGCTATTTTTGATAAAAATTCAAAAAGTTAGAGCATTTTCAAAATAAAAAAAATAAAAAAACGGAAATCATCATTTTAGGCCAAACAACGCACGATATGAAAAAAAGTCAAGAGAAGAAAAACGTTGCTTTTTGCAAGCCCTACAAGATTATCATAACAACTTTTTGAATTTTTTTGAAAAATAAAAAATTCAAATTTTGACGCCCTGAAGCATAAAAAATAAAATTCCATTTTGCTTTCAGACTATGCAATATACGAAACGAGATGATTAGACAAAAATTATCCATCCAAGAAAGATCTACAAATTTGTTGTTAATTATTTTTTTATAGGATGCGTAGTTTTTGTTTTAATCGTGAAAAATGACATTACAAAATAAACAAAAACTCAAATTTTTACATCCTCATCCTAATGAGAAGGTATTGGTTTTATGTAAACAAATTTAAATATAGTTTTCTATGCATAACACAAATACTGTTTGACCGAAAACGGAATTTTCGATTTTTTGGTAGCATTTTCAGTAAGTTAAACCAAAACTGTTAAGCAATTAAGCGTTTTTCTTTGGACTTCAAAAAAGTGTGTGGGTATTGTTATGAGAATGTGTAATATACTATGTAATATACTATTATTTTTATTGAGTTGAAAAAGAAACGCTATACTGGAAGAGGCACTTTTTTTGTTTTAAACACTTTTATTGAGTTGGGAGGGAAAAAATTTTGGTTACTAATTGTTTTTTCTGAATTGCGAATCGGGAAAAACGGGGAATTTTTTCCCTCGATTAAAACGGCCACCCAAATTATTATAACAAATTTAAATATCTTACCTCATAATCTCGCAATGAAACTCTGTCAATGATAGGTTCAGCAGGATAAAGCCTCATAGTTTCAGAAATAGCATGATATAAAAGTTTCATTTCTTGAATGCCTTCATAAGTAAACCCGTGTTTTTCCAACTCTTCTCGAATATTTTTTCTCACTTGATCCTGCAGAACAGGATTTTTTGCCAATTCCATAAGTGTTTGTGCAATTGTTATAGAAGTGGTCTCAGTACCAGCTATAGAGAAAATAACGGGCTGCGCCAAAAGTGTGTCATCGGGAATTTCTACAGACATAATTTCTATTACTATTTTAAATTTTTATTGTAATTTTGTATTTTGATTAATTTATTCAATAAAATTTATTCAGCACTAGCAGCAAAAGCACACGCACAAAGCGCGCATTTTACGTCTTGGATTTTTATTTCAAGATAATAACAATATAATCAATTTAAAAATCTATCATTGGACACATTTTTAAATATTAATTTCAACAAATTGTTGAAACAATCATTAATAATTTCGAACCGAAAGCGTTGGAAGTTAAAAACATATATATTGAACGATGTTTAATTGAAAACGTTCCAAATCAAAATATTTTAGATTGGGTAAAATTTTGAAAAAGGGCAATATTTTGAACAGAATGAAAAGGAATGAAACTTGGATCATTTATCAATAAAAGCATTTGAAATGGAAATTTTTTTTATGAGAAGCTCTCAAAATTGATAAATTTGCAGACTAAAATTTGGAAAATTTGACAATTTCATTAAAAAGAAGTTGAATATATAATTCAATGCGTTAAACATTAAAAAATTTTATTCTGAACTGAAGAATCTCGAAATTGAATGATTTCAGATTAAAATTTCGAAAATGGGACAATTTTAAAACGTTTCAAATTGAACAATTTTAGAATATAATTTTGAATATTAGATCATTTAAAATTGAAATTGTACTATTTCTAATTGAAAGTGTTCAAAATTGAATGATTTAAAACTTTTGAATTTAAATAATTTTCAATTCGAAGCCATTAAAATTTGTAAATTTAAAAGTAAATTTAACGTTTGAAAGTCAAAAATCTTCTGAAATTTCTGAATTTTAAATATTCATTACAGAAAAAATTATAATTGATCATTAAAATTGATTATAGACTGGCATTTTCACTGTTCAAACTGCATTTTTTTTTATTATCAGCCTTTAAAATTGAATTATTCAGAAAAATTTCAAAATAAAAAGGAATTTTAAACGAGAAACTTTAAAAATAACATAAATTCTACTACGAAACGTTGAAAATTGAACGAATTGAACTTTCTTTAAAACTGAAGAAATTTCTAGTCAGCAATAATTATGATATTAAGACTTTTTTATACCTAAAACCTTTAAAATGTAATTTATTTGAAGTCAATTCAAATCCTTTAGAAATTAAGAATTTTGAAATTCTTAATTATACTTCCCAAAATTCAACTATTTCAATTTTAATTCCAAAATGAAAACTTATAAAAGTAAAATATTTTTAATTTATCATTTAACATACAAATTCAGAACTCTAAAATTGTAAACATCAAAAATTAAAGAAATTATTTAATTAATAAGGAATGGATTTTGAGTTATTAAATTTTAAACAATTCATTCTTGGAATTTTTCAATTAAATATTCTTCAATTTCAATTGAAATGAAAATTAAAAAAAGAGAATACAAAACAAGATTGCTGTGTATGATTCAAATGCTTGAAATTGAACAATTTTAATTCATTTAATTCGAAAATGTATTTTTAAGTTCAGTTTAAAATTTTGAATATTTTGGAACATTTTTAAATAAAAAATAATTCAATTTTCAATGCCTAGTTCTAAAATCGTCTAATTTTTAATGCTTGAATTTGACAAATTATTGCCTTACTTTTTCATTATTTTGAATTGATTTTGGAAGCATTTACCTCAATATTGTTTAATTACAAATATTTTAAATTGCAAATAGTGCAACTATCAGATCTTTTTATTTGATATTCTACGATTCTGAAGAATTCAATAAACCGGACAATGTTGTACGTTTAAAAATGAAACAAAAGAATTAGAATATTTTAATATAAAATTGTTCGATTTTGAACAAATTTGTTCATTTTTATGAGACAAAAAAACGCGAAAAGCGAGCGGACATATAGAGGATGAATTCGAGGATCATTATTAATACTAATGAAAATAGAATGTCCTCACCGAAATCTAACTTATCTCTCTCGTTTTTTATTTCCAACAATGAATCAATGGTATCTCCTCGTTTGGTTCCTGATTTTTCACGTTGGTTCATTACATCCCAAAACAAACTTCGAAAATAGTTTGTAGAACTTCCCAGTATACCTTCATTAAAAATACTTATGAAAGTCGAGAGTACTGGGAAAAAAAAGATTGCAAAGAGCCAAATTGATCCTATGAGAGATTTCTTGAAAGGTTCATGACCTGCAAACATAAAATTATGTAACATTTTGTTTCTGTTTAAAAAATAGAGATTTTATAATAAAATAATAATTCATATAGTAAGTGATGATTAATTATTGTAACCAAAGTTAAAAATTGGAATATTCGAACAATTTAAACGGAAAATTAAAAATATTCTGGTAAAAATCAATTTGATGATGGGTTACTTTTTGAAAATCCTTTGAATAAAACATATTTTTTGTATCAAAAATTATTAGAACTCTCGATTTTTTTAAATCTTGAACAAATACAATTTTTAAATATTTTTTTTGATATAGTTAAATATTAAGAGAAGTATTCCTCTGTTGAAAAAAATCTGAAATTATTTGTTCTATTTTTTAAAACGATTCTGGGAATCATTTCTTAAAAGAAAAAATTTAATTCTTAAAAAAGTATTTTCACATTGCAATTTTTTTTTTAAATTTAGGTCAAATAATGAAGTTTTACACCTAGTCTCAACAATTATTAAATAAAAACCATGAAAAAAGTCCAAAAATGGTTTTCTTGAAACCAATTTTTTTATTAGTCTATACCATTAAGCCATTTCCCTTTCGGCGAGCCTCTAGGGGTAAGCGTGACACTACCCGATTCGGGTAGTGTTTCTAGGTGGATAGTTTCTTGTAGTAAATAACTACAAGTGTGGGCTCACCACACCCACGACCGCCAACAGCAACGCAGTAGTATCAGACGGTCACCCATCCAAGTACTAACCGCGCCCAACACTGCTTAACTTCAGTGATCTAACGGGAACTGGTGTTTCCAGCGTGGTATGGCGTGGTATGGTAACAACAATTAAACAAAATTATTGTCACCATCAATTAAAGCATCTATTAGAGTTGTAAACAAATCGAAAAAATTCGTTTAGCTGTGTGTATTACATCCAAAGTCAATTGAAAATTATGGTTTATTTTTTAATAGTTACAAATTTCCTTTCAGCATGATTTTGTTTAGCATAATATTGCTACCAGCGAATTTCGCTCGGTTTTTAATATATCTACTAAAAAAACATAAAATATTTTTAAAATGTAAACACAAAGTAAATTAGCCCAAAAAACGAAATTAAAAAAATTATAGTAACTACATTTAATTACTAATACATGTTTAACAAGTTTTCTATTAATTTCATATTAATTGATTAAACTGTTATTGTATAATTATCACTATTATAAATTTGAAATAAATGATTTTCTTAACGACAAAACCTACTTGTCTTCAAACAAGCTTATCGTGTCTAAAAATAAATATGTAAAGTGAAAAATGTTTTCAGGTTTTTATCTCCAACTTGCCTTTTCATTTTACTTGTAAATATATATTTTCTATTTATAGATAGAACACCAGTACCATATCTTACAAACTAAATACTTGGCCCAAATATTTTTTTCACTGAAATTTAAATTTTTAACAAAATAGTTGAATTTTGAACTAAAAGGATAAGTTTTCGATCAAAAATGAAATAGTCACATTTTCACTTTCAAAACATAATTTTCAACAAAAACACTAATTTTCAGCGAGTTTAATTCAACCATAAAAGACGAATTATCAACTAAATAGTTGAATCCACATAAAAAAGATTAATTTTCTACTCAAAAAGACGGATTTTCAACAAAATACATGTATTTTCCATAAAAAACGTTGTATTTTCCACCTCACACTATAGATTTTCCACAAAAGAGCTAATTTTCTACCAACTAGGTCATTTTGCAAATAAATAGTTGAATTTTTAACAAAATAGTTGAAATTTCAACCAAAATGGTTGAATCCACAATCAAAAAGATGAATTTTCAAAGAAGATTAATTTTCTACCGAAAAAAACGAATTTTCAACAAAATACAATAATATTCCACAAAACATTTAAATTTTTACCCGAAACTATGACTTTTTAGGAAGAGAGTAAATTTTCGATCAAGTAGATAGTTGTCCAAATACATAGTTCAATTTTTAACTAAATAGTTGAATTTTTTACCTCCAAAGATGATTTGTCAATAAGAAGGTAATTCTTGATCAAGACAGCTGAATTTTTAACCAAACAGTTGAATTTTCAAATAAAAAGATAAGTTTTCAACCAAAAATGGAATATTTACATTTTCACTTTCGAAAAATAATTTTCAACAACAAAAAAACGAATTTTCTATCAGTTTATTTCAACCAAAAAAGACGAATTTTTAACCAAATAGTTAAATCCAAAGCAAAAAAGATGAATTTTCAAAATAGAAGATTAATTTTCTATATGAAAAGACGAATATTCAACAAAATACTTGAATTTTCCATGAAACAGTTGTATTTTCCAACCGACAATATGAATTTTCAACAATAAAGTTAATCTTCTACCAAGTAGGTCATTTTTCAAATGAGCAGTTTCATTTTAAAACAAATTGTCAGTTTCAAAAATTAATTTTTAACAAACAAAAAAACGAATTTCCGTCAGTTCAATTCAACCAAAAAAGACGAATTTTTAACGAAATAATTGAATCCACAATCAAGAAGGTGAATTTTCAAAAAAAGAAGATTAATATATTATCCAGAAAGACGAATATCCAACAAAATCTACTAATTTCCCCGAAAACGTTTAAAATTCTCACCCGAAACTAAGATTTTTCAACAAGAAAGTTAATTTTCTACCAAGTAGTTAATGTCGCAAATGCATAGTTTTATTTTTAACCAAATAGTTGAATTTTCTACCAAAATAGTTGAATTTTCAATCAAAAAGATGAATTTTCAACCAGGCACTTGCATTTTTTATCAGAAACGATTACATTTAAAAAATACGTTTTTTCTACAAAAAATATAAATTTTGAACAAAAAATGGAATAGTTACATTTTCAGTTTATATGAAAAAACTATTAAATTTTCCACTATAAAGATGATTTTTCAACTAAATTGATGAATCTTCATCAAATAGAAATTGATTTTTAACAAATCAGTACATCTTTTAACCAGGTAGTTCAATTTTCAACCGAGTAGTTCAATTTTTTCCGAAAAAATATGACTTTTCATGAATAGTAGAATTTTCAATCAAAATAATTGAGTTACATTTATATTTTCTTATTGGGTTCTATTAATTCAGTTCGCATATAAGCAAAGAACAAGAAAAAGGGGAAATTTCTTGAAAAATGGGGAAAAGAGGAGAATATGGAAAGAGTGTGAAGTCTGAAATGTGAAAGCGATTTTCAAACTTATTAAGGTAGTATTTCATCAAGAATTTGGTAATGTTAATTCCACTTCCCCCCCCCCCCACCCTATTACCAACCTTAAGCTTGGCATTTCGAGCGTAAATTTGACCAGGACCTATCTGTATTCAATTGTTTTAGTTTTTATTAATAAATAATAAAGTTATTATTTTATGCTTTTAAACTCTGTCGAATTTTTCTTTTATATTTACATTTTATAAAAAACATTCATAGAATCAAGGTGGTAACAAAGGGGGTCAACATGGCTTGACTCCTCCCCCTCATCCGACATTCTGGAAATAAATTCATCATAGACATAGTATATAATAAAATCCTTCAAAGAAAAAAATTCCACACGTTGTAATACCCCAAGGACATCCCGGGAGTTCAAAACATTTACTTTACGATAATAAAATGTCAACAGAAGTTGTAGATCTTTACCTGAAAACAGTATTCACTTCACAAATTAGAACTTAAATGTATAGCAAAGAAAATTGAAATTTTTGTTATGTGCTGTAATGGAAGAAAAATTTCAATTTTCAACCAATAAGATTAATTTTTCACCAAAAAGTAAATGTTTAATAAATTAAATGAATTTTACAAAGAATAGTTAAATTTTTGACCGAAGAAATGAATTTTCAAATAAAATGAGGAATCTTCAACTAAAAAAATGAATTTTTAACCAAGAAGATTAATTTTCTACCAAAAAGACGAATTTTCAACAAAATGCATGAATTTTCAACCAAATAGTTGAATTTTCAATTGAAGGAGATAATTTTTCAAACAAGCTCGAAATAATTAAATTTTAAGTTAAAAAAATTAATTTTCAATAAAAAAATAAGAATTTTCAATAATATAGTTACATTTTTAACCGAAGAAATGAATTTTTAAATATAATGGTGAATCTGAAACAAAAATAAAGTTTGATGCAAATAGTTGAATTTTTGACAAAGAATTAACTTTCAACCATAAAGGTTAATTTTCAACCATAAATGACGAATTTTCAATAAAATACAAGCATTTTTAACTAAAGAAGATACATTTTTACCAAGAATGGAATAGTTATTTTCAATGGAAAAATTTTTAAACAAAAGAAACAACAAATTTTCAAGAAAATAGTTAAATTTTTAACCAAAGAAATTAATTTTCAACAAAATACAAGAATTTTCAATTATAAGGATGAATCTCCAATGAAAAAATTAATTTTGAACAAAATAGTTCAATTTTCTACCAAAAAGACGAATTTTCAACCAAATGCATGAATTTTCAAGTAGCAAAGATAAATTTTCGTACAAAAATATCTTAAGTTCAAAAAATTATTTTTTCATTAAAAAAAACAATTTTTAACAAAATATGCAGTTACATTTTTAACCAAAGAAATTATTTTTCAACAAAATACATCCATTTTCAGCTGAAAAAAAACAATTTTGACCAAAAAAAAGCGTGTGAATTAAAATTATAAATCATCAACAAAAAAATATGAATTTTCAACTAAATTATTCCACGTTCAACTAAGTAGTTGAATTTTCAACAAAAAATGTAATAGTTGATATTTCAACAAAAAAATATTTTAATTTAAAACCATAAAAAGTTGTATTCAACCAAAGAAGACTAATTTTCAACAAAATAGGTGAAAATCCTCGATCAAAAAAGATTAGTTATTAACCAAGCAGTTGCATTTTTAGTAACAAAATATGAAATTTCTACGACAACAGATGAATTTTTAAACCAAAAAGACGAATTTTCAACAAAGAAAGATTTTTCAGTCAATAAAAAAAAATTGAATTCAAAATGTGGAATTTTCATGCCAACCAGAAGAATTTTCTACAAAGCAATTGAATTTTCAAATGAAAAACAATTTTAAGATTCGACCAAATAGTTGCATTTTCAACCCTAAAGGCGGATTTTCAACAAAAAAGTTAAATTTTCATTCAAAAAGATTGCCTTGTTTGTTTTTAAGGAAATTGTTGAATTTTGAGCAAAGTAATAAAATTGTATGTTCATTCCCTAAAGTTATAAATTATACAAATAACTTTTTCGGGGTCAACTTTTTTATTTAAATATTTCAGTAAAATCTGTACAATATGTTACTTATTTTGAATACTTTTCAGAACTCCTAATTTTTTAGGTAATTCAATGTTTTCCTTTCTTATGAAATATTAGTAATATTCCCGACATGTCAATTTTTTGAAATTGAAATGAACAGTGACAATGAGACTCTGAAATTGCAGAGGAAAAAGAATTTTAATTTCTTAGTAAAAATATTTTAAAATTATACAAAAAAACTTCTATTTCAAGGACATAATAACCCCGAAAGTTCAAAATATTTACTTTACGATAAAGAAATGCCAAAAAAAGTTGTACATATTAACCTTAAAAACAGTATTCATTTCAAAAAATAGAACTTAAATTTCTATGGTAAAGAAAATTGCATGTGTACATTCTCATCAGAGAACTCGCAGTGGCGGATTTAACAGGTGGGCAAAAGCGCGCTTGCCCACTGGGCCCCCCGAAGAAAGGCTTTCAATCAGTTATTTAAAACGTCTACGATTTTCTCAGTTTGTCGAATATTTCTGACTTATCAAAAACGTTCTAAAGGGGCCCCGGGTGCCCCCGCGCATCTACATTCAGTTGACAGTCAACTGACCATCACTTCAGGGGGGCCCTGAAGAAATTTTGCCCACTGAGCCTTTTTCCTTAAATCCGCCACTGCAGAGAAGGTATTAGATTTTTGTAAAGTTTGGCCCCCCCGCCCCCCGTTTTTGTCAAATGTCCACGTTTTGAGACCCTCTGAACCCGAAAAACAGGTTTTTACGAATGTGTCTGTATGTATGTATGTCTGTCTATCTGGCTGTATTTCTGTGAGCACGATAACTTTTGAAAAAATCAATCTATTAGATTGGCCTTTGGTCTACTTTTCAAGTGTCCTAAACTGAAGGTCAAGTTCGTTAGCCAGCCATTTTGGATACAAATTCCAAAAGTTAGAGCATTTTCAAAATGTTTGAGACCACTTTTTTCAAGATTTAAAAATTCTATGTGCGGTTATTCGTAGTACTCGGAAAATCGAACTATTTATCCTTACGATTTTTTTCGATAAAAAGAAAATTAATAGAGTTATAGCATTTTCAAAATAAAAAAACGCGAAAAGGAACATTTTAAACCAAACAACGCACGATATGAAAAAAATTGAAGAGAACAAAAACGTTGATTTTTGGAAGCCTCACGAGAATTTCATAAAAACTTTGTGATTTTTCGTGGAAAATCGAAAATTCAAATTTTGATAGCACAACAGATAATGCAAAATAAAAAATTCTATTTTGCCGTCAAACTATGTAAGATACGAAAAAAGATAAATTTAGAAAAAATATACACCCAAAAAAGATATGCAAATTTGTTATTGATCATTTTTTTTAAGGGACACTTAGTTTTTGTTTCGTTCGTAAAAAAACAATATTGAAAATGAAAAAGAAATAAAATTTTTGGACGAACGACACAAGCTACGAAAATAATAGGATGCTTAGTTTTTGTTTCATTCGTATAAAAAAATAAAAAATTAAATTCTTGGACAAACGACACAAGCTACGAAAAAAATTAAACAAAAGTTGTTCACAAAAAAAAGAGCTACCAATTTGTTATTAATTGTTTTTTGATGAAGCGCGTAGTTCTGGTTTTATTCGTAAAAAATAAAATTAAAAATATTAAATTTTTGGACAAACGACACAAGGTACGAAAAAAAATTAATAGACAAAAGTTGTTCAGCCAAAAAAGAGCTACAAATTTTTAATAAATAATTTTTTGATAGGACGCGTAGTTTTCGTTTTAATCGTAAAAAATAACTTTAGAGATAAAAAAATTAAATTTTTTGAAAAACGACACAAGGTACGAAAAAAAATTAGAAGACAAACGTTGTTCAGCTAAAAAAGATTGAAAATTTTTTTAATAATAATTTTCAGATAGGACGATTAGATTTTCTTTTATTCGTAAAAAATAAGTTTAAAAAATAAAAGAATTAAATTTTCGGAAAAATCACACGGGAGTCGAAAAAAAATGAGAAGACAAAAGTTGTTCAAACAAAAAAGATCAACAAATTTGTTATACACTCTTGTTATAAAAATATACTAAAAATAAAAATTTAACTTTTTGGCGATAGGGCAAAAGCTTCAATAACATTTTATTAAACAAAAATTTTCGCCTAAATTATACCTACAAATTTGCATACAACCACTTTACGCTAGGATGCGTATTTTTAGTTCAAGTCGGAAAGTATAACATTGAAAATAAAAAAAATTAAATTAAATTTATGGAAAAACGACATAAGTTGCAATAAAATTTTTAATAACAAAATTGTTTTCTCCTTATAGGATACGCACTTTTTTAAATAAAAAAACAAGACAATGAAAATACGTATGTTTCAATACCAATGCATATTATGAATTGTAATAATATAAATTTATTACAATGATACATTTTGCAGGGTAGCTGAGAATTTAACTATATAGAACAACTTTCTCGCTGGAAGTTGTTTCAAATCTGAAGTCTCCTCGATACTTTTTGTCGGCGAAACTAGAAAAACGTGGTTAGCGACCGGCCTTAATTTTCAATTAAATATTATTAAACAAAATGTAATTTCCTACTTTTTTATTGTGGTTTAGGCATCCCTAGAATGTAATTTGTATGTTCACCAAATTTCTAACAGTTTCAATAATATTTGGTCAAGTTATGACGATTTATATTTTAATTAGTCATTGATTTTCAGGCAATTTTTTTCAGTTTTTAATTTTTGTTATTAAAACTAATCATTGGACAAAAACCTATAAATAGAACAAAGTTCAGTCTTGTTATTCTATACAAGCCAGTGTTAAAAAAATTAATTTTTGGAATTTGAAAATTTCAATTTATTGAGACTCGGGGGCCAACACTTTTGAGTTATTGAATCCGAGAGCTTAATTTTTCAGAATATTATGAAGGCTTCCAGTTTAAAATTGCTTATTTGAAAAATTTCACGTGAAAATAGTATATTGTGCTACAAGTTGAAAAAGCGAGAGAGTTAAAACGAGTGTGAAGTTAGCTATACCCGAGCGGAGCGAGGGTGGCTATCATACGAGTTTTAAATCGTCGCTTTTTCAATGTGTGGGACACGATACTTTTTCTATTATTTGTTCAAAAGTGCTAGTTTTTGTTTACCTGTTTTTTGTGTAAAAAGAAGGTGATTTTTTGTCGATTGACGCAACAATGACAATGGCAATTATCAAAACCATGGCAATAATATGGCAGTAATAATAAGCTGGTTCTCACAATTGAATAGTTGGCCCATAAAGTTGAGGGCTTCAAAATTTCCGATTTTTCGTGAAAAAAACCAAGCACAGTATTTTCGGAGATACTGGCGCTGTTTTTTTGCTTTTGCCAAGTGACAAAAGTACATACAAGATACACAACTCCCCAGTGGGCACGAAATTTAATAACGTAATTGGAACGTTCTAAAAACGTTCCTTGGACGTACAAGTCAAAAGACGTTATTTGAACGTTTTAAAAACTGTCCTAAGTCAGACCAAATAATGTTCTGAAAACGTTTCATGTTCCGAATACTTTCTTAAAACGTCTCTGGAACATTTTGTGTTTAAGGAACGTTATTCGGACTGACTTAGGACGTTTTTGAGCCGTTATAACAACGTTCTTTAACGTTTGTGCCCACTGGGTCGAAACTTTTCAGGAAATTGATTTTAGGTTAGAGACGAGAGTCGGAAAATAGAATGAAGTTGGCTGCGCACGATGCACGAGTACACCCGAGGCAGCACGAACCCACTCGAAATAACATTTACTTTTTTCACTGTGCCTCACTCTTATCACTGTCCATTTACTTTTTCCACTGCATCTGTCCACTTTTGTCACTGTTGCCCGGAAAGGTCGGCACTGCGCATGCGCCACGTCATCGACCAAAAATCGATCACTTTTTACACCAAAAACAGGTGGAAAACCTGGCACTTTTTCGCGAATTATAGAAAAAATAAATTTTGTTTTGATTTATTAAATTGCAAATTCTTTACATTTTCAATATTTTTTAATTTTTAAGGCATCATAGTTTTTATATTGTTCATATTAGAGTGCTTGAAATTCAAGATTATTTCATATCAACAGCTTTTCAAGGGAAATTGTTTAATTTTCCTGTTTGAAATTACTTAACGCTGAATATGTATTAAACTTAAACTTGCGCAAGTTTCAACCTTCATTTCGAGAATGTCAAATAACATCCATTTTGAAGATTTGAACAACTATTCTTTTATGTATTCATTACACAGGTACACAAAAAAAATGTGTCCGTCAGACGAGACTAACATTTCTACACGTTTTTGTGGTCGCTGAATCTGAATCCGGAGTTGGTTTGACTCAATCAGATCGCATCTCGAAAATAACGGGAGAAAGAAGAAAGTGTGAAGATAAATTTTTCTATAACCTTTTTAGAAAAAGAATTTTATTTCTTTGACTTTTTTTTATCTTGCGTCGGTTTGACAAAAAACGTGAATTTTTGTTTTTGAGATCAAAAAATTTCTCTTCTCACCAGGGCGCGGGCACATGTCAAAATATCATGAAATATAATCTTTATATTAGGACGAATTTAGAAAAATATCACGAAAAAAACGGTGGAATTTTGAACAAATTGACTTTGAAAATTTTCAGAAAAACTGCCGAAATTCGAAATGAATTCGGTCAACAGAATCAATTTACAACTTGGGAAAATCCCACAAACATAATTCACTGTAGTCAGGAAATTCCTGTGAATCTATGTGACATTGCGATAAATATATCTTTATAACGTATTGCTGAAATAAAGTGGATTTCATACTGTCTCAAAATTAAATTCTTAATACTGTGTAAATGGCTCTTTGAATGTTAACTTCAACAATTTTTCATGCGACAAGAAAGTGGCCTGACGCCGCCAGGCCTTCGAACAAATATCCCTGGTGGCGCCAGGGTCCGCCAGGCCTCGACTGCACCACTGTATTGAAGACCATTAAGTATCCATTATATAACTGTTAATTTCCATATAGTGATGCTGAACAATCAAAATTTGAAGATTTTTAGGTTTTAATATAAAAAAGAAAATAGGTTAAAACTGAAATTTTATTTCAATGATTATATAATATGCGTATAACTTACTACGGTTGAAATATTCTTGATCATTTCCAAAGGAATTTGTTTTCACTCCATAAGCAAGGGAAGATATGACATCCGTGATATATCTGACAGACACTATATACGTGTCTACATTTTTTACTTTTTCACTCTCGTTAAACTGATTATCAAGAAAATTTCTCATATTTTCCGAGGTCTCTATCATTAGCGAGAAAAGTTTTTTCTGTTTTCCACTGGAGAAAGCTGGGGAAAGCTTTGTTCTCAAATATTTCCATTGAGGATTGTCAATGGAAAAAATTCCAGTGCTACCAATAAGATCTTTGGATTTTGCAGAAGAAAAATAACGATTCTGAAAGATCTGAAAATCCTTCACGAGAACTTGCTTGATCAGCTCTGGATCTCTCATCAGGAAAAATGGTTTATGCATTACATAAATTCCAATGAATGGTTCATCTCCTGCTTCTTTGTGGAGTTTACCGAGGAGATCACCAACAGAAATTCGACCAAGAATGGCATCTTTGAAGTTTCCAAACAACCAATGAGTGGGTGGCGAAGGGATTCCTTTTCTTTTCCAATAACTTAATTTGTATCCGATATAAAAGTAGATGGATATGGAAACAAACGCGAAAACACCAAGAAAATCTAGGAAAATCGACGAGCCCAGGAAGAGCATTTTAAAGGTGTAGAGACACACTGATACTTCTCGCCACACGCAACACAACATTTGGAGGCCTTCGTAAGTCTCTTGCAAAGCTTGTTCTCTTCTATCTTATCTGTAAGATAAATCTTATACAGTGACTTCCAAACCTTTCAGTAATAGTCAGGGTTAAAAGTTATCGTCAGAACGATGTGGTTTTTCGAGTTTCAGAATAAGAATTTTATGTGAAAACTCAAAAATTCAAAAAGTTGACAGTAGTTGACAAGTTGTCAGTAGGAGAGGGGTTTTTGAATTGTAGAATACGAATTTTGAGGTCAAAATCCAAAAATTCAAAAAAGCAACCTAAATTTTAAAAATTTTATGTAAATGCTAGATTTTCGTGAAAGTTAGTAAGAGCGGGGTTTTCCAGTCATGGAATAGGAATTTAGGGTCAAAATTAAAAATTAAAAAAGCAAATTAGATTTTGAAAAATTTATTAAATTCGTTGATTTATATAAAAGTTTTAATGAGGGGTTTTTTGTGATTTCAAAAACAAATTTGGAGTTGAAATAAAAAATTTAAATAATTTGAATACAAATTTAAAAAATTTGATTAAATTGGTCGTTTTCAATGAAAGCCATGACGGGGGGATTTTCGAGTCTTAGAATACAAATTTGGGGTCATAATTCCAAAATTCTAAAATTTGACTTGAAATTTGGAAATTATTATTAAATTTAATAAAAAATATTACATTTTTATTAAAATTCATGACAGTCAGTGCGAGGGCGTTTTTCGAGTCTCAAATCACGGATTTGAGGTCAAAATTCAAAAAGTTGAAGGGTCGTCCATATATTACGTAACGCTTTTTTGGACAATTTTTGAATCGCCCCTCTCTCTCGTAACGCTACCATAACACGAGCCAATGACCCTCTCCCGCTCTTTGTTATGTACAGTCTTCGATAATAAATAAAAATATAAAATTATATTTTAGGAAAAAAATAGTTTTTCCTTAGTTTATAATTCTTTAAATATCAACAAAAATATTACGTTTTTTATTTGGTTATAACACTTATTTCAAATTAAAAAAATGTCTTTCACATATCTTTTCTCGCTTCGTTTACCGAAACATTACAAATTTAAATTTTATGAAAAGTACTTTGAAAAAAATTGTAAATAATTATCCCATTAACACATGAACAATTCGTAAATAATTTTTAAGCTCATAGAAAACATTTTTAATTTTCGAGTTAATTTTTTAAACTTTAAAAACTTTCAATCCATCTGTGGAAGTCCAAAAATTGCAGTAGTGAAAGTGTAAGCAGTCGCTGAAAATTTAGTACGCAAGGGCTTTATACTCTCTTAGACAAGAAATATGTATTCTAAGTGACAGTTTATGCACATTCAAAACACGATTTCTCAACGAAAAAAAATTTACTTTTGAAATTATTGTTATATAATCTTTATTTTTTATAATTAATAATACAAAATTCACAACATGAGGTTACTTACATGAATACACGTATAATCACACGCTCTAACTTTTTGAAAAATCTCACAAATCGCTGAGGATTCGAACCCTACCTAAACTACCTAAAGCCGTGTATTTTACCGCGCGCTCCAAACAGCGTCGTACCAAGTCGTTCGGTGACCCTCAACCACCCACAAACTAAAAGTGGTTAAACTCAATGTTTCTTATAAAAAAAACATTTTCCTGATGATTAATGAATATTTCTAAGGCAAGTTGAAAAATTTCGAGAGACTTTAATAGAACATTTTTATTTAAAATGAATTTAGAATTGAATTTTACTTATTTCAAAAATTGGTCGATATTTTTTTTCTTTAAATATTTAAAAAGTTTATAAACTATCCAAAAGTAATAAACAATAGAGAAAAGTGAAGCCTCAAATGCTTTAATAACCTTGATGACAAACAAGCATTTTCTTTTGCACAGAAACCTTAATAAAACGCGCAGTTTTGAATTTATCCAATTCTTTTATAATACTTTCTTACAACAGAAATCGTTATTGCGGCCCTGATGTTTATGTTCGGAGTGCCTGGCTTTGTGTCCAAGGGCAGAATCAAAATCGTGCACAAATTCAAGTTCCAGTGTACTTTATTTTTCTTTCGAATATAAAATAATTATAAATCAGAAGAAAAAATAATTCTGAAAAAAGTCCACTGCAAGATCTTTAAGTTTGAAAATGATTGAGTCTCGCACCGTGGTCGGAAGAAAAATATTTTTGTGCTTCATCCTTGCATTCTTAATTTAAAAATTTACTCTCTAAATCTTAATTAGTGAAAATTTCACTAATTAAATTAGTAAATGTATGGTTTACTAACAAAATAGTAATATTTTGAGGTTTGACTTTTAAAATAGTAAGTATTTTACTAATAAATTAGTATAAGTTTTACTAATAACAATTAGTAAACATGGTTCACTATTATTTAGTAACTTCGCTTTACTAATTCAATAGTAACCTAACGCGACCACTAACGAATTAGTGAAATGTAATGATTTCGAACAATCAGACGTCATTTTCTTATATGGCATTCTGCCGTTTGGCGCCAATCCATGCCAGGCCATTTGAAGTTATGCATTTTTTTCAGAACTCAGAAGTGTCAGAAGCGAAGGGAAGCGGTCTCGAAGTTTTGACTTGTGGTGAAGAAATTTATGAATCAAAGGATTTATACTGGTGTTATTGAGTAAGTATATAATGATCAACTATATTATATATTAATATAATCATTAAATTGTAATATTATAACTATTCTAATATATAATTCAATTTTGAGGTTAAGTCAATTATAAATAAATAAATTTATATTTATATAATGTCTTTTTTTCAGTTATTAGGTAGATCATTGTACAGTTTTCCAACGAAAATGTCAAAATGGTTTGACGAGCCTGAAAAGCTCACCCCAAAAGAGTTGGCAAAGGAGTTGTGCGAGGACAGAGATGTTTTACTAGATGAAGATTCTGCAAAAATTTTGATAGGTATGAAAACATTATTATTAACAAAGTTTAAGAACGCTCTTGTCAGGGTTTTGACACTGAATGTCGATTTTAACATTCGCGAGGCCATTTGCAGGGTGATCGCTGGAGCGGGAAACCGGGAAACCCCGTAATTTTTTGATACCGGGAATCCCGAGAAATGATATCAATTTATTTTTTAACCAGGAATTTAACCAATTGTTAGAAGAAAAATCTATCTAATCACTTGAAATAGCTCAAATTTTATATTGTTTGATGATATAATGCAATTTAAAATAATCTTTCTAGCTATTCTCCTTTTTGAAAAATTATTTACGAATTTAAAATAAGTTCGATTCCAACTTGTTATTTTAATTTTTAAGTTCAGTTATTAACTTTTCAAATTAATTTTGAGAGAGCTAAATTCAAAGTTTGACAATTACAATTTTAATTGTATTATTTAAAAAAAAAATTATTTGAAACTTAAGTTTTTTAATTTTGATGTATAAATGAAAATTTAACACTTATTAGTTTAGAAAAAATTTAAGTAATTTTAAGAGGTTATTTGTGAGAAGTTGTAGGCTCCGGAAGCTACGATCATGGTTCT
>CAKNYM010050679.1:74049-86998 GCA_932195095.1 Andricus curvator
CCTAATAAAATTAGTAAGACTTGATATACGATTTGTTAAAAAATAATAACAAATTGAATTAGCTCTATCTTTTTGCTTTTCAATTAGTACTTTTTCATGAATTCAGATTTACTTAGAGAACAGAGTTTTATCTTTTTGGGTATTTAATCAACAATTGTACATGCTTTTACTAAGATCAAATACAAATAGGCTCTATTAAACATGAACTTGATTAAGCTTTTTAGGTTTCAAATTACGAATTTTCAAATTTCACGTTTCGTCGTTGCGAATTTGTTTTCAAAGGTCACTGTTATGAACAAGCCACCTGTTTAGCGTGAAATGGGTTGCTTTCGATGATTTTTTTGGATTTGAAGCACCACTGCCTATTTTTGAAAGACGCAACGTGATTGGCCAACATTGACCTTCTCTATCTCAAAAAATAATGAGTATTCAACATTTTTTAGCTCTAAAATATGATTTTAGTTTTTCACCAGTATTCGAGCTATGTGGTCCGTATGCGCGAACTTTGGGACACCCTGTATATATATATATATATAAATATATAAATATATATATATATATATATATATATTGGTATAAGAGATCCAGAATCTTTGATTCATAAACATAATGTTATTATCATAAAAATATTTAATCAAATTGTTACTCAGGTGAAATGTTAAATCTTATAATTAACATGTTACTAATTTGCGTTTTACTTATTTCAGACTCTATTTTCATGTATTTTAGATATCTGATTTTCTTCCATCATAAATAATTCGGCTTTATCTACTATAGCCACACTCTTCTTATTCTTTAGACCAGTTAAGACATAATTAATTAAAAAATATTTTCAAATTCTGTTTCAAATTCTTTTCCTAAATTTTCCAATTCTTCAAAGTTTTGAAAATCATTTCTTTTAATATATAATTTATATTCTAATCTTAGATTTTCATAAGTACTTCTTAATTCCCATTCTAAACTTTTTCTGGGATGTAATTTTGCAAAAAGTTTTCTAATTTCTGTTAAAAATGAGTGAATGTCTTGTTCTTCCTTTTGATTACAAAATTTTATTTTATTTCTAATCTCTTCTGAAAATTTTTCATCCATGTAAACTTTAATGAAATCTTTTTTAAATTCTCCTAACGAATTCCAGTTATGTCTAGTGACACGGCACCACTCAAGAGCTTCTTCTGATAATATTGCATCTAAATTTTCAAGAATATCAAAATCAGTAATTTGATATCCTTTTTTAAATATGTATAGGTCATCTAAAAATTGTACGGGGCTATCGTCTTTGCTATTTTAAAATTTAAATGGCAAATTTGACATGATCTGGAATGGGGTTTGAATCATTCCGAACGGAAAATAGGCCGCTGGAATATTCGCATTATTTTGGGTTTGGTTATTCCTAGATTGGGTTTGTCTAGCATCTGGCCATCTGCTATTATCTAGTCGGCTATTATTTTGTAAAAAAGTAGATCTTCGTTTTGATCTATGTGGCCCTACATTTCTGAATTCTCTCTGTTCTTCGTCAGTATCGCTATCATCAAATTTATTTCTATTTTCTAATTTTGTCGCATTTTCTGAAATTTTGTCCCTAGGTCTTGCTCCAGACGTTTTAAACCTGCTGTAAATGCCCTCTCTATTTTCATTTTCTATTTCCCGATAACAATTTTCTGGCTCGGACCATTTGTATTCGTTTTCCATTCTTTCTGTATTATTAATTTCTTGTTATGGATTTTCCAAGTTTCTATTAATTTCTGATTCGAAATGTACAGTTTGATGTGCACTTCGTTCACTACTAATTGTCCGTCTAGTATTCTTTTTGTTTTCCTCTAATTTTCTTTTAAAATCTGTCCACCTATTTTCTTTAAGGAATTCGCGTACCTTTTCTCGTAATTCGAATGAACTATGTGATCTCGGGTTTAGTTTTTCTTTAACTAGACTTTCATGTTGTTTTACAATTAGTTCACGTCTTTTCTTTAACACTTCCCTTTCTCTATTTACAAATTCATCGTAAGCAATCAATTCGTCTAATTCATTGATTACTCGCGCGTTTGTGTTTAAAAATGAATTGACTTCATATGTTTCATTGTTCCTAAAACTGTCAATTCTTTCGTTTCCCATCATATTTTCCTGACTTTGTCTAGATTTATTTTCCCTTTCTTTATTATCAACGTTTTCTAACCTGTTTTTATCTTCTAATATTTTTCTCCCTTGTTGTAAAATATGCGACGCTTCCGGTAATTCTGCGTTAGACAGATCATAATCGTTTTGTGCATTTTCCCAATTTCTGGGTCCTAACGTATAGTTAGATGGTACGCGGTCTGATGCCACGTCAAAGTGCGAATTTGGCGGCAAAAGATTCGCTGGTGGATATGTTAAGTCAAATCTTGCACGATTGACTCTTTGGGAGGTGGCTAACTGTAAATGGGGCAAAGAGTTTTCTCTGCCAATTGTTCGATTAAATTTTCGAACTGTACTTTGGGGTCTATTCATCTCTGGGGATAGATTTACGTTATATAGTTGGGTTTCGTTATTTCTGGGATTATTTTCATTTCTCTCTAATTCTCTATTTTCACTTACTCTATTTTCTAAGTTTCTATCTGGGACAGGGTTAGTCATTTTGGTGATTTTAACTTTTCCCGCTCTTAATGTCACATATCTTTCCATTCTACTCAATTTTTTGTATTGCAAAAACTGTAAAGAAACATTTTATCTATTTTTCGCACATTTATTTTTTCAATATCTTCATTTCCTTGACTTTCACTTGAGAAACCGTTAAAATTTAAAATTTGGAGTCAAAATATATTTCTGTTAATTTATTTTGTATCGTGTCGCCTTTACTTTTCTTGAAAGTCGACAGGAGATTAGCAAAATAGGTAAACACGCTTGGCCTTGATCTTGACCGTGGGCAATCCCGCACACGTGTTGTTTTGATCGCGCCGAATTGCTGAGCTTAAGCAATCGCGTCACTTTCACTTTTGAATTTAATTATTTTCCTAAACGGTTTTTCTTCAATTTTAACTGTTTCCTTACTATTTTCCTAGTTAGATTCACTTTCCCTATTTTTTATTATTTATCCTGTCATTTTTCTTTCCCCTTCTATCTATTTTCTATTTGAATTTTGCTTTTATTTCGTGATTTTCCTGCTTTTGATTTAATAAAGTTCAAAATCTAGCTTCTCAACAAAAATATTTCTCTTTTATTTTTTGGAATCTCGCGCACTTCTTAATCTAAAAATACTACAAAAATATACATATATAAACTTTCTCCAATTTCTGTCACCTGTCTCGTATTACTCAGCGTGGGAAAAGGCTTGGGTTTCTTAGGAAGTGTGGGTTAAGACGTTGGGCGCCAATTGTGGCCAACTGCCCGGAAATTGGCTACAAATAGGAAAAATGTGGGATTGAGGACGCATAGCGATGGTCAAGTCAGTCGTTAGTACAAATTTAATATAATATTTGACCTTTATTCAGCAACTTACAGTGATGAATACTGAATGTTTCTGGAGCCGGTGTCGACGATCTTTGGAGAGGTTTTTCTGTTGATATCCCAATGAACTGCAATTCCCGAGAGTTGTCGGCGGCGTAAGTTAATCCAACAGATAAGTCACAGAGCGAGTCACACCTGGGGATTCACAATGAGTACAGTTCCACCGACCAAGCTTCGGCGGCGTGGCGTCGCTTATACGAGAGTGGCGTGGCGTATCCAGTGGCTTAGACGTGGAGGGGATACATAAGTTGGAAAGTGAAGGCGGATACCACTCTCGGACTCCTCGCTTACTCCTGTGTATCCCCTCCACCTCAAAGGCGCAAGATAGGCCGCGCCACTCACATATAAGCGACGCCACGCCGCCAAAGCTTGGTCGGTGGAACTGCACTCAATCACTTTTATGCGTGGGGTACGGTTTTTCCCTTTTATCCTGTCGCGTGTTAGCGGAGCACTGGCGATTTGTGGTCGACAACCTGCTCACCTAGTTTCGGGATTTGTCGACCCCGATCGCCAAAATTCGGGCCTCACCCCTTCCGATCTAGGCCAGTGCCGGAAAGAGTAAGGGCCCCACTGTAACTTCACGTTAAAAAATATAATATATGAATATAAATATAAGATATAACAAAATATGCTTAAGAGATATACATCAGCCATACATTGACTGAAAATCAGCAATAGTTTAGCTATATGTATAACTTCATTTATACTGCACCTATACTTCTCAGATATACTTTAGCAATATCTTCCCTATACTTCAACCATGCATCGTTAAACTTTAGCTATATTTGAGCTATATATATATATACTATACTTCATTAAAATACACATGAATTATGGGATCGTCTCATTTGCCATACTTCCACTATCCTATCTGAGATATCACCACCATACGATTTCCTAGATGTTTTCCTGGATCAAACCCATACCAATTCTTTTTTCCCTGAGAATCTAACGATCAAATTTGAATGTTGGACTTTAAAGTGGATTTTAAATTATTTTAAATTTAATTTCTTAAATTTCAATAATTTAGAGTATTAAAGACTTTCAAAATGATCTCGTTGAATCTCGTATTATGCATTATGATATGAAATTTAATTTGAAGTGATTGAATAACTTTTTCTATTAAAAAGTAAGAATTCCAAAATGAGCTCGATTACATAATAAATCCCCTATCATTTCCTGACAAAATTTCCGATCTAGCAAATATCTTTCATGAGAATAAAATCACCATTAGCACTGGTAACCAACGCAACAGACGCACAATGGGCAAAATGCGCAGCGTGCGTGGCGCTGCGAAAACGTTCACTGCGCATTAACATATTTTTGATAAACTGTCGAAGGAATTCTGTAAGTCGTATTTTCAATTCTTCAATTACATATTTTCTACATTCTTTTTCACAAACCATAAAAAAGTCGTTTACCATCAAATAAAATCTGATAGACGTTTCAATATAATTTATTAACCGTTTGCTTGAATCTCTTTTCTTAAAAATGACTTGTCAGTCTCTTAAACTCTCGAGAAATGTTTATTATTTATGAGAATTAGTGGACTCTTTCTTGTGACTCTGTCTTCAGAAATGAATTCACTTTTTTCCCACTATTTAGTCAAATTCGCTAAAATCTCAGAAGACTTTTCTCTCTATCAAAGAGTTATAGAATAGTCACTTAAAATTTAAGCGATTATTCTTTTCTTGTATTACTTGATGCTAATTGATTGTTTGCAAACTATTAAAATCTATAAACTTAGCATTTTTGAGAGGTCAGCAGTTCCCAACATAGCTTCCTTGTGTAGCCCTCT
Organism: Andricus curvator; assembly: GCA_932195095.1. Classification (NCBI taxonomy): domain Eukaryota; kingdom Metazoa; phylum Arthropoda; class Insecta; order Hymenoptera; family Cynipidae; genus Andricus; species Andricus curvator. Next base: position 79,325 of record CAKNYM010050679.1, read on the forward strand.
TCCAAATTGTCGCTTCACAACGTCCATCCAATCAAAAATTAGCAATGCTTGCAAAAATGCCTTACCTCACCTATGCATTCGTACCTTCGAGTTGGTCGCACCAAAAAATCTCATCGCAGTTCTTTCCTATACTTCTTGTATGGACTAGGGTAAGTGTGGGTACTACTGCGGTATTCAATTAATAGAATTCAGTCGTTAGAACGTGAAAAGAAATTGGATTTACGTGAAAAATCCGAATCGAAAAAAAATGTTCCATTTAGATATTACTGCGGGTTTGCATGAAATACTGAGCGTCAACTACTGCGGTAACCCTATTACTACGCTGGTAATACTGCTATTTTATTTTAAGTGAAGTTACCAATAATTTAGGAAATTTAATCCTTGTAATTATGTTTTATATTTTTGACCACATGAATTAAAAATCACTTAGGTGAAAGACACACTGAGACACTGACAGGCATCATCACTGGCGACTAAGTAAGGTTAGTTTTGAGGTTATGATATAGCGCCTGGAAAGCCGCAGTAAAACATGCAGCAAGGCAAACCGTGTGCCAAATACTGATTTGATAAAACTATCAGTATCGGAAGCATGCGAGATTCAAATTGCAACAAATTAGTTAAAAACATAGTAACTGGAGTTGATTTATTGACGATAATTAAAAATATATCACATAATAATTTTCTGAATTGTTTCAAAGCATTATATACATTCAAAACATTCTAAATCATTATTTATCTTTGAAACCGCAATAATCAGAGCATCCGCAGTAGCACCCACACTTACCCTAGAAGTGCTAAGGAATCCAGAAAGAACGCGGTTTTTCTGCCCCTCTGCACTCGACGGGTAACTGAGCTGGGCAGTGACGTCAGTAGAAATTAAATTCAGTCATTGGGCAGGAACGACTTTTTCAAACGGTACCGCCGACCCAACCCCTTATTTTTGATTAGATATTAACGGGCGCCGCCCTTAAAAAGGCACCAACGGAACCTTTTCTATCAAATTCGAACAAAGTGGGACGGCATCAAATGACGGCATCATCGGACCTACACTCAACTTCCGTTATGAGGACCACCGATTTACTGCGTTCCTAGAACTGTTGGCCTCGTGTGGCTTCGGAATGTGGGATGTGCGGAGCAAGGGAGGCTTGCTCACTCTTAGCTGCTCAGTCATTCGTAAACAGGAGCGTGAGGACAAAGCGGGTAGTGCGCGGGTACTCACGCGCGGATATTGCGTAACACTAGGAAGTGCTTCACACGGCCCTGACTGTTTAGGTTTCGAGGTCTCCGATTGGGGACCAAGATCAGTGCGAGCCATCCCCGAAACCAGTCTTCAGTCGGAAGTTGAATGTAATTTGGCAGAAGGCAGCTGAAAAAGGAACATCTTGAATTTAAGATGGAATTCTCACGATCCCACAAAATAAAAAAAAATAAACGAATTAATTTGGCAGCTTGAACCTCCGGTGCATTATGGTAATTTCGCGAGTTCACATTTTGGCCGCATTCAAGAAATAGATGGCGTATTGCAGCGCGGCGGATCCCCATATACGACCAAATTATATCTTTCATTTGATATGACCGTAAATAAACATCGCTGGAGAATGCGATTTTACCGACCGCAATCTGATTTTACCATTTGCAGCGTTGACGCAAATTTTGAAAATTTTATTAAATTGGTAGATTTCCATGAAAATCAATACGAGGGGGGTTTTCGGGTCGGAAAATACGAATTTGTGTTTGAAATAAAAAAATTCAAGAAAGCAATCGAACTTTTCGTAATTTGATTTAATTGTTTGTTTTCCCTGAAAGTTAATGCGAAGGTGTTTAACGAGAGTTTTGGAACTCAAATTTTGCGTTTAAGTGAAAAAACTCGTATTTTAAAATTTGAAAAACTTTTTCGTTATGCAATTTATGAAAATCAACCATCTTAATAAAATTTTGGAAATTTTAATTCAACTTTTTCAATTTTGACCCCAAATTTGTATAGTAAGACTCGAAAAACCTCCTCGTTATGACTTTCATGAAAATCTATCAATTTAATCCAATTTTCCAAATGTGAGTAATTTTTTTGAATTTTTGAATTTTGACCACAAATTTGTATTCTCAGACTCGAAAAACCTCGTTATTACTTCAGGGCGTACAAAACGTGAAGATCCGTTGAAAAACTGAGGTGTAACATTTCCGACGATTCTAATACTTTCTTAATCTTAGATGATTAACATGGAAAAATCTGAAAGTTTTACAACTAGTTAATTCTTACTCATTAAAAAAATTAATAATGGTCATCAGGAAGGAAAAAATATATGCAGCCTTGTTGCCCAAAATATAACATAATCAATCGGGATATTAACATTTGTAAATGAGATTGAAATAATTATATTAAATCCAGAAAAACACACATTTTTTCAATAACATTCAAATGTGAAAGAATCACATGTTTTTCTAATTGCACATTTTACAAACAGTTTGTAATTTTAATGTTAAGTGCGGAACTTTATTTCTAAATCTATTGAGTAAAAGATATCTTTCTAATAAAAAACATAATTATCTATATATAATTTTTCAGATTGAAGAACGTACATAAACAATCTAAAGTTTATTCTCTGATTAAAAAGTATTACTTATTTACTTGTAAATCTATATCAATCACTGAAACAATTTACCCAAGATTTTTCAAATTTTATATTCTAAACCCCTGAATAGAAAGTGTAAAATGTGATTTTTATAATAACAATCACTCTATCCAAGAATTCGATTTCGTACCTTTTCCATTAATCCTGAACACTTTATTTTTTAAAAGCAGATTTTTTTCATGATTATTTGGAAATTTTTTTGAAATCTAATTTAACTCCATCTAAAGGTTCAATAAAAATTGATTGTGGATCTAATCCATACTTATACATAGGGTTTAGAGCAACTTCGTAATCTCGTAGAATTGTTGCCAATCCAACTGCGGTTTGCAGCATTCCAACGCGCTCCCCTGCAAATTATTATTTAATAATTTATAGTTATAAAATTAAGTAAATATTGAAATTTAAATATAATATTAAATTTATATTTTGCAATAAAAACCTATGCAAGCTCTGGGGCCGACTCCAAAAGGCAAATAAGTACAAGGAACAATATCACCCTTTCTTTCCTCACTGAATCTGTATGGATCGTATTTTAATGGATCTTTATAAAATCTGGGATCTTCATGAAGGCCATTAAGTGCTGCATAAACCGCCGTACCTTTTTCCACTACAATATCTGTTCCTGGAATCTAAGAAAAAAATAATTTATTCAATCAATCCCCTATATTATTACATTCTCATTCTAATGAGAAGGTATTGGTTTTATGTAAAATTTGACATAGTCGGTTTTCATCAAATCTCCACGTTTTGAGACCTCCTGAGTCAGAAAAAACGATTTTTACGAAGGTGTCTGTCTGTCTGTAGTCTGTCTGCCTGTCTGTCTGTCTGTAGCCACGATAACTTTCGAAAAAATGATCAGATTTGATTGAGCTTTGGCACACTTTTTTATGGCCGAAAAATAGAGAACGAGTTCGTTAATTAGCTATTTTGGATGAAAATCCAAAAAGTGAGCACATTTTGAAAATTTTTGAGACCACTTTTTTGGAAGATTTGAAAATTCTATGTACGGTTATTAGTAGTACGCAAAATGACTAACAAAATATTCTTATGACTTTTCGTGATAAAAAAAAATTACTGGAGTTATAGCATTTTCAAAATTCCAAAAAACAAACGAAAATGATCATTTTAAGCCGAAAAACGCACGATATGAAAAAAAGCCAAGAGGAGAAAAACGTTGATTCCTGAACACCCTATAATATTTTCATGACAACTTTTTGAATTTTTCGAAAAATAAAAAATTCAAATTTTGATCGCACAAAAAATTAATGAAAAATCAAAATAGCCATTTTGCTGTAAAACTATGCAAGATACCAGAAAAGGTCATCTCACCAAAATTGTGCACCTAAAAAAGATCTACAAATTTCTTATCATTCACTGATATGACGCGTAGTTTTTGTTTTATTCGTAAAAAACAGCATTGAAAATAGAAAAATAAAATTTTCAGACGAATATTACCAGCTACGAAAAAATGGCCGAAACAAAATTTGTTCATCCAAGGAAGAGGTACAAATTTATTGTGACTCATGTTTCGATAGGATGCGTGGTTTTTGTTTTATTCGTGAAAATAACATTGACAGTAAAAAAAATAAATTTTTGAAAAAACAATGCAAGGTACGAAAACATATAAATGAACAAAAATTGTGCATTCAAAAAAGACTTACACACCCGTAATCAATTTTTGTGGTAAGAATATATTCAAAATGAAAAAATTAACTTTTTTGATAAACGGCACAAGCTAAAATAAAATGTTAACTAATAAAATTTGTCGCCTGAATTATATCATTACTTTTCATTTGAAATCAAATACAAATTTAGTAATTTGTATATGAAGAACATATAACACGAAGCACAAAGTGCGCGCTCAGTGTATTTACCAAATCGCACGCCGTAAGTGCGCTCAAACTTTTTTGTTTCTATCATACGGTTCAAATTATTTTCAAATCAAATATCGAGCGCGAAGCGCGAGTGTCTGGATGAGAATGTGTTCCTTAAGGTCGATAGAACCTTGAGTAAATAAAGTTCCTTTTCAGTCTAAAATAAAAATAAATTTAACAATCACTTAATATGTAGAGGTTTTGATAATTTTATAATATTTGCAAACAAACTTTTTCTTTTCATCGAAGTCGAACACGAAGTTCAAAAATCTAGAGGAGCCTAGCGTAAAGCGCGATGCAAATACGCCCGAGCGCGTAGCGCGAGGTGAATACATAATCGAGCGCGAAGCGCGAGATAAATATATGATCGAGCGCGAAGCGCGAGATCCAACAGTCGCGCGCCCTAGGCGCGCTCAAACTTGCGAGCGAAGCGAGCCGCGCGCCAAGCGCGCCATGAGAATGTGCCCGCGAAGCGGGCAGATTTTCTTTAAATTATTTTATTATGTCGATTAATTTCGTTTTTAAGTCCTAAATTGTATTTTGTAATCATCAAATTTTTATATTTTCTTTTCTTTTCCGGATAAACTAAAAAATCGGTGCAGAGAATGTTCGTGAGGAATTATTTAAAGTAGATTAAATTAGTTTAATTCCTCACGAACATTTCCCGAACCTTCTTTGGGAACGTCCTCTGATACGTGGACATTTACCTACTTCCGGAAACCTTCCTGAATATTTCTTGTGATTCTCCGAACCTTTCATTAAAATGTTCTAGGAATGTTCAAGAAAATTTTGGTGTTATCCGAGCTATTTCTTGAAAATACTTAATAGATAATCTGTATATAATATGATATAACATAATTATAATTATATAAAACTGAATGTATGTATGTGTGTTCCAAATAGGCGCCCACACCCTTATATATATCGGAATCAAATTTTGCAGCGTGTCATAAATTGGACCTGCGAATTTTTGTACTGAAAAAAATAATTCATGCCATGACCACTTCGGAGCGTAGAAAAATACTGGGAACCTTGGAACAATCTGCTTTCTATTTAAATTCTACATTTTTAGCAAACAATCATTTGGGGGAGAGCCAAAAGGATTTGGAAATTGAGGGATTAGAAGACCCCTATACTGGGGTCTTTTCTTTTAGTCCGACTTACTTCGAAGATGTCTCAAATTGAAGCTCTTGGCATGTTTTAAAATGGTTTAAGAATGGTTTGAAACCTACGCTAGAAGCTTTTATTTTAGGCCTATTCTCCTATTTCGGTATACTTTTAAGGGTCGGCTGTTAAAGTGCAGATTGAAGATCTTAGCATGTAGAATTTAAACAAAAAATAAAATATGCTACGTAATAGTTTTTTTTATTTTGAAATTTGTGTAAAAATTTGTTAGTTTGAAAGAATGATTCTTTTTTATTACGAATTTATTACGAAATTTCTGTATAGTAGTCGTGTCGTTCAATTTTGTGTAAATCTGAAAAATTGTGCTGAAATTTGCTACTGCCCAGGCAGATCCGGGTAAAGATTTTCTAGTTTAATAATAATACAAATTTTAAAAATCTCACTTTATAATCTTGTAATGCAACTCTGTCAATAATTGGTGCAGGAGGATAAAGCCTCAGAGTTTCAGAAATGGCCTGATATAAAAGTTTCATTCCTTGAATGCCTTCATAAGTGAATCCATGTTCATCCAACTCTTCTTGAATATTTTTTCTCACTTGATCCTGAAGAATAGGATTTTTTGCCAATTCCATAAGTGTTTGTGCAATTGTTATAGAGCTGCTTTCGGTTCCAGCAATAGAGAAAATAACGGGCTGCGCCAAAAGTGTATCATCGGGAATATCTATGGAAATAATTTTTATTGAAAAACATACAAATTTTTTAGTGTAATGCATGTTTTTATTTTTCGAAGATTGAATTGGATGGCCTCACCAAAATCTAACTTATCCCTCTCGTGTTTTATTTCCAATAAAGGATCAATGGAATCTCCTCGTTTGGTTCCTGATTTTTCGCGTTGGTTCATTACATCCCAAAACAGAGCGCGAAAATATTTTGTAGAACTTCCCAATATATTTGTATGAAAAAGAACTATGAAATTTGAGATAACTGGGAAGAAAAAGATTACAAAGAGCACAATTGATGCTATGAGAGACTTCTTAAACGGTTCACGACCTGCAAATAGAAAATAAGAAAGGTTTTTTTTCTGTTTACGAAATGTAACTTTTATAATTTAATAATGATTTATAGTAAACAATGATTAATTATTGTAACAAAAATTAGAAATTTGAAAAATCGAACAAGTTAAATGAAATGTATTGAAAATGTTCTGAAATACAAATCAATTCGGCGTTGAGTCATGCCAACCCCCGACAAGTAACATTGTGGGAAGTCATATTTGGGGAAAGTCACATTTACGGCAAGTCACATTAGCGGCAAGTCACATTGCGGCATCTCTCATTCGGAAAAATTTGAAGTCCGCAAAAAATTGGCAAAATTGCGGAACGGCGCGGCGCTACTGTGATTTGTCTCAAATATAATGCTGTTCATACACCTCCCCCCCTCACCCCCGGGCGGGGGGGGGGGGGGGGAGACGACGCTGCTGTGATTGGCCAAAGAAATAATTTAAGTCACCCCAGTACTTTTTGCTAATTTTTTGTGAACTCAACATTTTTCGAAATGAGAGTTGCCGCAACTGTGACTTGCTGCATTTGTTGCCAATTTTTTGTAGGCTTCAAATTTTTCGAAATGAGAGTTGCCGTAATGTTACTTGCCGCACTTTTGCCAATTTTTCCTGCACTTCCAATTTTTCCGAATGAGAGAAGTCGCAATGTGACTTGCCGCAAATTTGACTTGTCGGAATGTGATTTGTCGCAAATGTTACTTGCCAGAATGTGATAATCTTTTTTTCTGTATGTTTGAAATATATTCATTCGATTATCGCTGGAAACACCAGTTCCCGTTAGATCACTGAAGTTAAGCAGTGTTGGGCGCGGTTAGTACTTGGATGGGTGACCGTCTGATACTACTGCGTTGCTGTTGGCGGTCGTGGGTGTGGTGAGCCCACACTTGTAGTTATTTACTACAAGAAACTATCCACCTAGAAACACTACCCGAATCGGGTAGTGTCACGCTTATCCCTTTCGGCGAGCCTCAAGGGGTAAGCGTGA
>CAKNYM010050679.1:90099-107309 GCA_932195095.1 Andricus curvator
GAGATTCTCTCTGAAATTGTACTAGGTAATTTCTTCAAACTCTTGAAATCTATTGATATTGTTTGAAATACCTTAAAGCTTTTGTAATCGCTTGAAATGGTTTGAAATTCTTGGAAATCTCATAAGAATAGTAAAATGGTTTGAAAATCTCTTTAAATTCCGTAAAATTTTGTGATTCTTTTAAATACTTTTTAATCCTTGGGAAATACCTTAAAATCTCTTGAAATCTGTTGAAATCTTTTTAGAACATTGCACATTTTTCATATCTTTTTAAATCCTTTGAAATTGTTAGAAATCTCGTGTACAGTGAACATAAACGATATATTGTTGATATATTGAGTGAAAATATCAAATATTATGTATCAAGGGTGGGGGAAGGGGTCACATAAAAATTACAAATCCTTACAATAGGATTGAATTTGGAAATATTTAATTTTGAAATCTTATACATTTTTTATTCGTTTTGGTTCAGAAAATATTTGTTACCTACTAGTTTTCTAATAGTTTCAAGTTGAAAATCTTCTGTTTCATACTTATCCAATTCAATAATTTAAAACGTGAATATTTAACCTTTTTTTTTAAATAAAGATGTTTAGAAATATAATCTTAATCCCGAGACATTTTAAACATTTTAGTAAGAAAATTTACATTTATTATTATTTATTATTCATTATTTAATATTCTGAAAATTAAAATCGAATAGTTTTTAATTTAATTCCTTTTAATTTTGCAGGGTTAAAAATTGTATTCGAAATGTCGTAATATGTGTATAACTTACTACGGTTGAAAAATTCTTGATCATGCCCAAAAGAATTGGTTCTTACACCATAAGCAAGGGAAGATATAACATCCGTGATGTATCTAATAGACACAATATATGTATCTACATTTTTCACTTTTTCACTCTCGTTTACCTGATCACCAAGAAAATTTCTCATATTTTGCGAGGACTCTATCATTAACGAGAACAGTTTCTTCTGTTTTCCACTGGAGAAAACTGGTGAAAGCTTCATTCTCAAATATTTCCACTCAGGATTGTCAATCGAAAATAATCCAGTGCTGGCAATAAGATCTTTGGATTTTACAGCGGCAAAATAACGATTCTGAAAGACTTGAAAATCCTTCACGAACACTTGTTTGATCAGCTCTGGATCTCTCATCAGGAAAAATGGTTTATGCATTACGTAAATTCCAGTGAATGGCTCATCTCCTGCTTCTTTGTGGAGTTTACCGAGGAGATTGCCAGCAGAAATTCGACCAAGAATTGCATCTTTGAAGTTTCCAAAAAACCAGTGAGTGGGTGGTGAAGGGACTCCTTTTCTTTTCCAATAACTTAAGTTGTATTGGATATAGAAGTAGATAGATATGAAGATAAATGCGAAAACAACAAGTGCATTAAGAAAAATCGATGATCCGAGGAAAAGCATTTTAATGATTTAGACCTTAACACTGATACTTCGCGATATTTACTGCGGGTCTCTTATAAACTGTGGATAATTATAATACTCATGGACGAAGGGGTCAATATCTCGTTGCAAGAGATTGAATTATTTCGCAATAATATGTCGCGCTTGGTATCTTACATGGAAGCTTGGAGAAAATCGACTGACTTAATCATCAATGACTTGACACATAACGCAGGAGAACGGAAAACGCATTACAATAATAGTCCGAGGTTGTTTAAATAATGGAGGGGGAATTATTTCTCGACGCAATAACAAGCATAGTTGTTTTTGTACGATGACCAATTAAAAATGATGATCTCTCTTTGCAAATTTATACGTGTGAAAAGCATTTTATTACTTTTTTCACTTCGGTCCTAAGACATTCTTTTGGTCGAGTTTCGGTCCAAAAACGATATCGGACCAATTCTGTTTTAAAGCGGGCAAAATTTGAAGAAAAGTCTAGGTCATTGTGCTAGAATGATCACAGTTTGAACACAAATTTTTCTGTTGATTTTCCACAATCATTTGTAGATTATCTTTGAATTAAAAAAAAAACGTTTCTTTTAAATACTGAATTTTCCGAACGAGCCTAAATATTAGGATTTTTTTATTCGATGTGGATTTGTCTTTTAATTAACCCGAAGAAAATTTTAAAAATAAACAAAATTATAAAATAGGGGCTATTTTTTTTAAATGTTCGAAAGTGGAATTTGTCCCAAACCTCAAATTACATATTTTTATTTTTGATGCGAAATAGATTGAAATTTTTGAAAAATCGAATTTTCGCATTTTGTTCGGGAGCAACAAAAGGTACAAAAAATATTAAGATACAAGATTACATATCTAGGAAAGTTCTACATAAAATACATGTTTCTCTTTCGTGACAGATTACAACGGTCAAGAGAAAAAATTATATCAAAAAAAAAATTCTTCTTGAAAAATGGTTTAGCCCGCATAAAACTGAAAGGATGCCTTTTTTACGTTAGCAGAAACTTTTCATAAATGTTAGAAAAAATATAAAAGGAGAGGTTTTCTTGAAAATCTTTTTTTTTTATATTTTAAAAATTCGATGAAAAAAATAAAGAAGATTTTCTGGGAAGCCCCACCTTTTTATTTTTTCCTGTGTTTTTTTAAAAGTTTTTACTTATATAAGGAAGGCATCCTATCATTTTTTTGGAGGCTCAACCATTTTTGAGGCTGGGAGATTTTTTTTTATCCAAATTTTGATTTTTTCTCGTATACGATGTAAGCTATCACAGAAAAGCAAAATATATTTTTTGTAGAACTTTTAGAGATGTGTAAAATTTTATATAGACATTTTTTTGTACCTTTCGTTGTTTCCGATCCGTGGTTTATCAAAAACGAAATTCAGGAGATATGTAGTATATATTGCCAACTATCTCTCTGAAAAAAGAAATTTAAGTAGTGGGTTTTTTGAGACAATCCCCTTTCAAGAATTTTAGTAAAACAGCCGCCATTTTTATTAAAATCTTCTTTTTTCAAATTTCAGTTAGTTCAATTGGAAGGGCAAGAATTCTCAGTCAAAAAAAAGAAAATACTAGATACCACCTACGCTCGTTCAAAAAATACTGTATTTTGAAAAAAATTACTTACAAGTTTTGAGAATTCGCATGTAATCTTCGAATGATTGTAACAAATCCAAATTTTTTGTAATAAACCTTAAATATAATATAATATACTTCATTTTCACCATAGAAAAATACATCCAAATACCAAATCATTCTAAAATGCAATCGGTCTTTAAACCTTTAGAAGTTTTGTAATATTCCGTGGAATATTTTGAAACTCGTTGAAAACTCTAAAATAATCGTTTAATTCTCTCTGAACCCATTAAAGTCTTCTGAAATTAGTTGGAATCCATAAAAATCCTGTGAAATCTTTTAAAATCCTTTTATAGGCCACGAAATCCCAAAGATTATTGGAAATCCCTTCGAATATTCGGGAATCACTTGAAATCCTTGAAAATCTATGAAATCCCTTCAAATACTTTGCAATACCTACAAATTCTTTTAAATCCATTGAAACCTTTAAAAATGTTGTTATACGTATGCCCTGAAATATTTTTGAACCCATTAAAAACGATTCAAATCTTTTAAAATCGCTGAAAATTCCCTCAAATGTTCTTAAATCGGTTAAACCTCATAGATATTCTGTGAAAGTTTTTAAAATCTTTTATCATTCTTTACAGTCTCTAGAAATTATTTGAAATCCCTTGACATCTTTTTGAATCCCTTGAAATCTCATAAGATTCTTTATAATTTCTTAAATTTGTTTGGAATCCATTGAAATACTTTGAAATTGATTGAAATCTCTTTCAATATCCGTTGAAATCACTTGAAATAATTACAAATCCCTTGAAAGATTTCGAAACACTTCGGAAACTTAAAAATTTTGTTAAACTTTTTAAAACTCAAAAAATTCTGGAAACTTTGCGAAATCTCTAAAATCCTAATATCTGGCGTGTATTAAAAATTTGAATGATCAGCTCCTTAGTATTAAAGAATGAACGGCAATCAATTAATTTTATTCTTTAATAAAATAAAGTTTTATTCTTTTATTAAAGTAGACAATTTGAAATCTGTATTTACAAGAAAAAGAGAATATTTCTTCACCATAACGATCACAAATTAAATTAGCATACAAATTGCATACAAATTGAAAGTTAACAGCAGATTTCATTTTTAAATTAAAAATTAAAAATTCAAAATTCAAAATTCAAAATTCAAAATTCAAAATTCAAAATTCAAAATTTAAAAGCGCTACGCGCGCGTTTAATTATCGGTTAACTGGAAAAATAATTTTTAATACAAAATACAAATTTCGATCAACTATTCATTTTTTAGGTTTTATTGTTTATTTATTCTTTAGGTTATATAAATATAATTTTCCCAAGACTCTTAAGAAAATGGTAAAAGATTTATAAAAATTCCAGATATGTCAAATCAAAATTTTAACAAAAAAGTTCATCTTTACCCAAAAAGTTGAATTTTTGAACAAAAAATGTAAATTTTCAACAACAAAATTTGATTCTCAATTAAAGTGATGAATCTTCGACCAAAAAAATGAACTTTTAGCAAAGTAGTTGAACTTTTAACCAAGTAGTTGAATTTTCAACCAAAAAAGATGAATTCTCAATGAAAAATGTAATAGTTGATATTTCAATTCAAACAAATTTGAATTTTGAATCAAAAACAGTTTAATTCGTCCAAAAAAAGAACAAATTTTCAGTAAAATAGTTGAATCCTTAAGAAAAAAGGTGAATTTTCAACCAAGAAGATTAATTTTCTGCCAAAATGACGAATCTCCAACAAAATAGTTACATTTTCTACCAAAGAGATGAATTTTGAAATAAAATAATAAATTTTCAACTAAACAAGTGAATTTTTAACAAAGTAGTTCCATTTTTAACCAAGATGTTGAATTTTGTAACAAAAAAGATGAATTCTTAACAAAAATATAATTGTTTACATTAAAAGTTGAAAATATTTTAATTGAAAATCAAAAAGGGTTGGATTCACCTTAAGAGACGAATTTTCAACAAAATAGTTGAATCCTCAACCAGAAAAGATTTTAATTTGAACCAAACAGTTGCAGTTTTAATAAAAAAAGATAAAATTTCTACCAAAAGAGATAAGTTTTCATACCAAAAAGACTAATTTTTAAGATTTTTCTAAAACTAATTTAAAACTAATTTTCAGAGTTTTCCAGATTTCAGATGTGTCAAAAAGTATCTTGAAAATTGTTAAGTATTTTTTTATAGAATTTTACAAAAGTTTAGGAAACATTGAAGTCAATTTTAAAGATATTTAGGATTTTTTAAAGCTTGGAAAAAATTTAGAAATATTGTATAAATTTTCGGAAATTTTTCAAAGTTCTAAAATATTTTTAACCTATTCAAAAATTACAAAATGTGTCAATATCATTCAAACTGACTCAAATTATTCCCAAAATTGTTTCAAAATCTCCCAGATTCGTGTTTGACAATTTTGTAAATCTTTTTCAGTGTTTCAACATCTTTATAAATATTCTCTTAAAATTAATTTTTCAATCTCGAAATCTTGAAAAATCTTTAAAAAACTTCAAAATTTTTGGTCGAAATCTTCAAAAATCTACGTTTGTTTCAAGTTTTTTGAAATGTTTTCAAATAAAATTTTTTTTTTTGATATTTAAAAAAGAAATCTAAATATTTTTTTAAATTATTCGAATTTTTCCTCAAATTTTAAAAAAGGTCTACAAAATAAAAAAATGGCCTGTAAATTCTTCCAGATTCTTTTTTGAAAATTTTGGAAATATTTTGGAATCTTTCGAAATCTTTTTTGATATCCTCTCAAAATAAATTTTGTAAGATATATATTTTTTAATTTTTCCATAAATATTAAGGAAATTTGTTATTCTGTTCAAACCTTTCAAAATTCTTGAAAAACTTCTGAATTTTTTGTTTTAAATCTTTAAAATTCTACATTTTGTTTTAAATTTGTTGCAGTCTTTCCAAGTTAAAAATTATTTCTGTATCTTTTCAAAACTTCTAAATATCTCTTAAACTTATTCGAATTTTTTCTAAAATTCAGTAATTTTACAAAATTGAAAATTTTTGCATTACAATCTTCTACATTCTTTTCCAAAGTATTAGGAAATCATTTGAAATGTTTCAAAATATTTAAAAATATTTTCTTAAAATTATTTTTTCAAAATAAAAAATCAATTTCAATTTTCCCTGTAATCATAATAAAAAAAATTTATTATCTTGAAAGTCTTCAAACCTTTTAAATTTTATTGAAAATTTTTTGAAATATTTTTAAATCTTAAATTATTTTAGAACCTTTCCAACATTTTTATAAAGTCCTGCAAAATTTTTTTGCCTTTAAATCGAAACTTAATTAATTAAGATATTCTAAATTTTTCTCCAGAATTTGATTCTTCTTATCTCTTTAAAAATGAGAAAAAGTTTTTAAATGATAGTGTGGTAGCAAAATATGAAGAACATCATTATTTCTGAATATTAACGAATCATTTACAATTTAAATGTTGTCTTTAAAAAATAAATTTTAAGAATTGATATTTCTAATTTGGAAATTGCGATTCATAAAATTACAGTAAATTCGAAAGAACAAACTGAAAATAGCCACTCAAAGTCATATTCACGCAGTACAATAAAACAATCTTTTTACTGGATTTGACGTTTAGTCTCAAATTTGGCACTAAATCGCAACACTTCGTGATCGCAACTTAACAGGTGGCAAGGCAAATGTCCCAGTAATCGTGAAACTTGGTTATAATTTTAATATATTGTTAAAAAAATATGTTAAAAGAAACATTTATTAATAAAACCCTCTTATTTTCAGCATTTTATAATAGAAAATCAAAATTACATTTTTTACGTCTCAGATAAGACCTACTTACATCATTATAAAATAATTAAATCTGAAACTTACTCTACTTCCTCTTTTTTTGATTCTAAATTTTTTACAGAATAGAAAACATGGATTGAGGAAAAACAATGACGAAAGGTTGAGATAATCAAATTCGAGATTAAAAATTATAATTTATTAGAATGGATTTTACAAGTGTGTGATTTGTCAATATTCTAAAATTGTTTTATTTAATGACTTTAACTTGATCGATACAACATGGAAGTTGGAGAAATTGCAGCGAAACCTCGTCTTGGTGTCCACCCTTTAAAAAAAGGAAAAGACTTTAGTGACGAGATTTTTAAATAAGTTTTAAGAAAAAAGGAAATAAGGGATAGTGATGAAAAATACAAACTTACCAACGATTTGTATTGAGTTATCTCTTGGAACGTTTAATAATCCTTTATTTGGTAGTAAAATGTGGTCAGTCCTTCCTTGTTGATTCACTCCCTTGGACGAGTTCAGTCCCTGCTGAATGATACGGTTTCAGAAATCGGCTTGATCCCTTTTGTATAGTCATACAAAGGTGTTTGGAGAACTTCTTGGGAGGGTTTCTTTGATTTTTTAGGTGTCACTCACTTTAGTTTGAAATAAAAATGATTCTAGATCTTTTCTGTTGAGATTTAAACTAATTTCACTGATTCTAAGTTATATATATATATATATATATATATATATATATATATACACTGTAAAAAAATCTTTTGTGATATTTACAATTAGATTGTAATTTCACGAGCAGTGTATTTTAAATTACAATTTATAACCTGGTAAATATACCAATGTCGCTCCGAAATTCACGATCTACTCCAACTTCACCCCATGGAACAGTATGAAATAACTGTCCGATGTAAATTTACTATGTCTGACGATGGAAATTATTTGATCAGCGTGGCACGTAGTCAATTTACGTTAGTGAATAAATTTAAATATGCTTATAAATTAACACTTTTTTTGGTAAAGCTGCAGTATCTAGCATAATTTCACACACGGGTAGTATTGTTACGTCTTGGCATCCTGAGAAATTACAAACAGGACATAAATCGACAACCCATCGACAAACTGACAGAAAGACATGGCGCTTTGGACTTTATCATAAAATTACGTCTCAGAGCCTCTAATATTGCTCTAATAGTGATGGGTTCTATGTCCTGCATTTTTTTTTATAAAAGTGTGTAAATTTACATCGTCGCACGTAGGTCAAATAATTTCCATCGTGGTACGATGTAAAATTACACCAACTTTTTTTACAGTGTATATATATATATATATATATATATATAATCTTATAATCTATAATCTAAAAAGATTCGGTATTCGGTTTTGATTCCTTGGGATTCGAACCGAAGGGCCTATGACAAAGCCACCGGACGCTTCCTCGGGTTGCGGATAGAGGGTCCCTGTACCAAGGGTTTCTGCTGAATA
This sequence comes from Andricus curvator, assembly GCA_932195095.1. Lineage (NCBI taxonomy): Eukaryota > Metazoa > Arthropoda > Insecta > Hymenoptera > Cynipidae > Andricus > Andricus curvator. The sequence continues at coordinate 98,399 of CAKNYM010050679.1, forward strand.
TGGTTACAATAATTAATAAGCAGTCGCGGACAATTGTCCAGGGATGGTCCCGAAGGAATAACCCCCAAGCGGAGGCGTAACAACCGTGCCGAAAGCTGAATGGCACCTGGGTGTGGTGTCTCAAACGGTGACTCTGGGATACCGGGCGACCTCTCAGAGTATCAGCCTTATCCTTGCACGCGGGGCTCTACAAGGATGGACTAACCCTTTTCCCTAGCTGCTCGTGGGAGCAACAATGACAACACCAAACATAGTTGTAGAAAGTGCGGTTCAAAACAATCGAACGCGCAGGGCTCCCGACAATGGGTCGGACAACAATGCCGACTACCCTAGAGTTGGGGGAGCCAATCAAGACGGAGTCAATGCGATTGACCGGCGGAATCTCGTTACTTTTGAGTGGATGGCATCCCCGAAGATCCTGAGCACGTTGACAGAAGCGCTATACGACACCTTTGCGCTGGAGAGACCTATACATACCTGGGCGTGCCACAGAGCCGCATTCAGGGCGCGACATCTATAAAGGATACTCTCCGATGCAGATACAAACGTCTCATCCGGCAGATTTGGTCCTCCGAACTGTCGGCGAGAAACAAAGTATCTGCAACGAACATGCTTGCCGTCCCGGTAGTACTCTATTCATTTGGAGTGGTTCCATGGACGAAGGACGAGCTCAGATCCCTTGATATCGGGACGCGAAAGGTTTTGCACATGAACAAGAGCATGCACCTTAAGTCTTCTGTTTCGCGACTTTACATCTCACGCCGCCTAGGTGGTCGCGGAATACTGAATCTTGAATGTCTTCACAACAGACTCATTCTGGGTACAGCACATATAGTTGCAAATGGACAAGACCCTCTTCTTAAAATGGTCAGGAAACACGAAGAAGTGAGAAAAGGGGCGTTTCTGTACAAAGCAGCGGAGGAGGCTGCTGAAACACTCGGCCTTGACTTCAATATTAGGGGTGAGCAAAATGCATCAAATCTTATCCATCTTGAAAACTCACTCCTGAAGGCCCGGATTAAGAAAGCACAGGAGAAAAACTTCCACGAACAGCTCCTCGACAAGAGGATGCACGGCATCTTCCACAGAAATGTGGAAGATCAGTCGATGTCGTATGAGCTAACGTTTGCTTTCCTTAGATCACCCGGATTGAAGTCGGGCACGGAGGGCTTCATTTCGGCATGTCAAGACGGTGTCATTTCCACTCTAGCATACCGTCGCCACATTTTGAGCCAAGACATTCCCGATGATAGTTGCAGAGCGTGTCATGCACACCCCGAACATCTAGGACACATACTATCTAGTTGTCCAACTCATGCGGGAACGACCTACATCCAAAGGCACAATGCGGCACTAAGAGTGCTTTATTACCATCTCTGTCACTCTTATGGCATTAGCCCAAATACCTCTCCGCTAAACGCTCCTAGAGAAATAGAGTCAATTGTCGAAAATGAGAAGTGCCGCATATACTGGAACTTCATATTCTCGACAATTGTTTCTGTTGCGCACTCGAGGCCTGACATAGTTCTCCTTGACTTCGAGAAACGAACCATGTTCGTTATCGAATTTTCGGCACCAGCTGACAAAACGTCACAGCCAAGGAGAAAGAAAAGAAAGAGAGGTATAAAGACCTTATAAGGGAGTTGCGACGGTTATACCCGGAATATTCTGTTAAGCTAATCGTCTTGATCATCGGCGCTCTTGGAAGTGCCAAGGTTTCACTAGTTAATAGCCTGAAAAGCATCCCTGCGTGTCAAAAAAATGCTGAGACACTTGCGGGGAAAATGCAGAAGGCGGTCGTCTTTGGGTCGCTCCGTGTCCTCAGGGTGCACGAGACTTTTGCCGGACCATCGTATTGAGTTCGTCGCAGACTGTAACCACCTATCTCACGGTGGTCGTGAGACGTGGTTACAGCTGAAATTTTACCGCGATTTCGCTGGGAGCGGGTGCAATTTTTCAGATTAGCACCCGCTTCCGGCGAAATCCTGCGGTTGTCCTTATGACAAACTTTTAACTATATATATAAGTGATTTGACCCTTTTCACTAAGTCCACACTTTTGAATTTAAATTTTTACACGTTCCGGAGAGTTTTTAACAGCGATTCGTCGGTAGAACTAAAACTTGCTTAACCCTTAAAAACATGGGTATATATAGGCAGAAAATCGTATTAGGGGTGGAAGAATAGTCCCTTCGTGGACCATTTTTGACAAGATTTATGGCATTCTTGACCCAGATCCTGGAATAGTGCATAGGTGGGAGGCCACGCGCCGGTGTTTGTAATGCATTTTCTTTAGGGGTTGTCGCTCGCCACATATCATTGTGACGTTTATGGCCTTTTCACCAATTGGGCCATAGTAGATGGGCCTCGCGTGTTCCTTCGTGGGGCTCCCGATCTTCTGATTGGTTGTGACGTCAATGACCGCGCATTCACATTTGTATGATTTCATATTTCTTAGAATTTGACATGGAATTTATAATAGGATTCAGAATATAAATAGTAAATGTTTATAACAATAATAATTGATAATAATAGATCATGGTGATTAATAATAAAAGACATATAGATTAATTTATAAATAACGCAATATTCGGATACATATATTGTATAAGGTGTTTTGTATATCTATGGTCGGTAAGGTAGGGTGCTTATGGTAATGATAAATTATAGGTTGTGAATATTTTATATAATTGATATTGATAAGTGGTTATTATTATAAATAAATAAATATAATGTATATATAATGATCGCAGGGCGTGATACTTCAGTAATCTATAAGTGTTGTTCAGAGAATATATTCAAAGACTACTCTTATGGTAATGATAAATTATAGGTTCTGAATATTTATTATAATTGATATTGATAAATGAATATTATTATAAATAAGTAAATGTTATGTATATATAACGGTCACAGGCCGTGATACTTCAGTTATCTATAAGTGTTGTTCAGGGAATATATTCAAAGAATACTCGTATGGTAATGATAAATTGTAGGTTCTGAATATTTATTATAATTTGATATTGATAAATGATTATCATTCTAAATAAGTAAATATTATATATATATAACGGTCACAGGCCGTGACGCATTGATTAAAAATAAATAAAAAGTAAGAAAATTCGCATCACGATCACTGGTACTATAGGTCACGATTACTGGCACTTTTACCTCAACAGCCCTGTTAATTTTTGCTTCCAAACGAAGAAAATTTGATCATCACAAAACACCCCGGTAAAAGATTTAATGTATTGCTTGACACGATGTAATAATTAAAATTTAAAATGGTAGAAATAAAAATTTATAAACGTTAACATGTCGTGTTCTGGTTTTATGCCCATTAATATTATTTCTCGTTATAATTTCAAAAATTTCTCCTGAAGTTTAGATATTTAAAATGTGTTTCATTTACGTTCTTCATCCCAGATAATTTAAATTTAAATTCCAGACAAAATGCTTATTATTTTAATAAGAAGGAAAGTCTGTTGTAAACGAACCAGTACAGGCACATAAGAAATTTAGTTATAAAAGAGTAAAATCAGCCAAGTATGTAAGTGTTTTTTAATAAAAGGAATTAGTTTAATGAATATTTTTGTTGTTTGATAACAAAATTAAATTCATATTCTAGAGAAATAAAAAAGAATATTTCGCGGGCCTATAATATAACAGTTTATTATTATTATTTTTATTTTGCAACATTTTTCTTTATTATTTAAAGAAAATAATAGCCCGCCAATAAAAATTCTTGTTTGTTATTTCACCAAAATATCCATCTATTTTTTAACAAACAAAACAAATTATTAATCAAACTCATTCCTTTCATTTAAAAACACTTCAGTTTATAAATTTTTTACTATCCGTACCTAAAATTGGAAATTATATTTAGCAAATGTATCACACCATCATCAAATGCACAGCTCAGTTTTTGGGCGCCAATGTTCATATAAACACCCTTTAAAAACATGCACGTAACAACCTCCAAATATTACAAAAAATTATGTTAGAATTAAGTAAAAATTAATTAAAACTTAAATTGACTAAAATTCGATAAATTTCGTTTTTCTCGTACGAATAATAAATCCTCTTTTGGGATATGCTAAATTTCAATAATGTGATTCATGCTGAATCTTTTTATTTATTATATATTAGTGTAACATTATTACTTTATGTTGGCAAGGGGAGACCAGTACTATTAGGATAGGGTGGGGCGATATGGACATATAATTGTCTTTTTCACGTCAGTATTTAAAATCTGCTAATTCATTGCTTGGAAGTAATAAGTCGTTATATATATTCTAGTCATTTTTAATTATAATTTTGCCAAGATAAAAGTAAATAAAAAAATATATGCGGAATTAAAAACGAAAATAAAAAAGTGCGCTTGGTTCATATCACCCAATGCCTGGGGCGGGATGGGCCACTTAATTAAATGACTTCTATATTATTTATAGGTAAGAGTATTGTTAAGTTAGGGTATTATAAAATGAAAGCATATCTTACACATATTTTTCAAAAACTTTACGGAACATATAAAGTGTTTTACGTTAAAATGATGCAATCCTTAATCCTAACCTCTATCGTAACTAACTCTACAAACAGTGAATAGAAAAACGATTAATATCTTTTAATAATTGTCTTACAGAAACAAATATAACAATTTTTTGACTTATCCTTGTATAACTAGACGCTTTATGTACAATTCTATAATATATTTATTTTAGATTTTATTTTAGTTTTGAAATTACCAGACTCGAAACGCGGCTGATTTTCAATATGTTCATTTGCTCGAGGAAACGTGCGCCACGCGCCGTACTCAAACGTTGCAATAGTATCTCCATTATGTATTACTAGATGACCTTCTAGAAGAGTAAGTGGCCCTGGTTGACCTGATCCCATAAGAAAAATATATAATAAAAATGTTAGTATGTTTGATTAATATTAGCATTTAGATCTATAGGCGCTTTAAGAAAAAAATATTTTCGACCTTTCAAAACCCACGTTACACTGATCTTTTAAGAGGTGTCTATACTTTAATTCGCAAAAAGTTTATAACAAGTACTTATTTTTTCATCTTTTCGAAAATCCAGCTTTCCCCATTTGAAACCCCAAGTTAATTTCAAAAGCCCGATGTACGGATTATTGTTGAAAACAAATTACGGAATTTCTTTTTCCGGAAAACGAACAAATGGGGGGGGGGGGGGCTCGATCAAAAAAATCGGAAGTCGAATTTTTGGACATACCTAATAAACATAGACGTTTTAGGCAGAATTCGCTAATATTTTGTTCAGATTGTGTTTTAGTTTTTAAATTACCAGCCGGAACAGCTGAAACCCTTTCATAAATCTTGCCTTCTCGGACTATCCCGATGGGATTTCCATTATAAAACATTAAATCGCCATTATGTAAGACTGGCGGTACTTCAGGTTCTAGTAGTTCACTGTTTTCTGTAAAAAAATATAATCATTAATGAAGTTCATGATAAAAAAAATCATTAACTTAGAACAACTACAATATACTAAATTCTGAGGCTACTAATAATTGTCCAAGAGAACAGATTTGGAATTTCTTATTCTCAATTTCAACAATGTGTTATTAGTTCAAAATTTTTTATTTAGTAAGAATTTAAGCAAGGTCGATTAATATTAGCATGTACCTTTAGGTACTTTATTTCAAATAAATAACACTATTTCATAAAGCATCCCATGAAATACTTAATATTTAGTAAACAAACTAGGCGTTTTTGGCAGAATTATTATTGTACTGCAAAATAATCTAAGATTCATTTATCCTCTTGATTTTCAAGTTATTAATTTTGCAATTTAGAATATAATGATTGAATTTCAAAAAAGTGATGCACAATTTAAAAAATTAATAATTTTTAATAACTTAGTTCCAAGATCCTAATTTAAGAATTCTTACATTTTTAAACAAACTTCGCAATTGTTTAGTTTCTAACGCTTCAATTTTGAATTGAATAATTTTAAGATTCCAATTAGAAACTGTCTGTTTTCAACGTTTTTAGAATAATTTAACTTTGAAGGTTCACAATATTTGAAATTCTTCCGTTTTTAACGGTAAAATGACAATGACTTTTTTGGACAGAAATCACATTTTTTAATTAAAAAAATCTGTCAAATCATTTTGAATTCCAGTTGATACTGTATGATATATTACTTAATAATCATATTTTATCATCTTTGAAATTTTTATAATTTCAATTTATAATTATAGTTTTGAGTTTGCAAATATAAAACAGTTTAAACTTTTAAGGCCTTGCAACTGAAGTTTTTTTTGTTTCAAAAGAAAGGAGGTCAAAAATGAAGTCAAAAATAAATTTAACTTTTTTTTAAATTAAGGGTTATTTTTCTACTTACAGAAAAAAGCTAGGGTTTTTTTGTTTGAATAGCGTTACGTTAAAAAATCGACATTTTACTATTTATTCGTAAAAATAAGCATTCATTAGGTTTCGAGCGGACACTCTTTTCTTCAAAAATTTATAACTCTTTTAATAGCAATTCAAAAATGTTCTTTCCACTACATTTACGATAAGGTTCTTAGTGCTCTTTCTATTGAGCATAAGAATCATTAATGACTGCTTATATTGTACTGCCGAATTGATAATAGTTTGAAATTCAAATATAAAAAATCTTAGGACAATTTTAGATTTGAATAATCTTAATTGTTTGGTTTCAATTTTAGTAGGTTTTAAATTCGATAATAATTTTAAATTTAAATATTCTAAATTGATTTATTTCAATTTTTAGAACACAAAATTGTCTGGGTTTTAAAATATTCGGAATTGTGGAATATCAAATTGATAATGGGAAATTAGGAAAATAATTAGTCGAATTTAAGCCATAAAAATGAGAAGATTTTAGAACTAAGCATTGGAAATTATATTATTTTTATTTGAAAAAGTTCCAAAATAACTGGTTTTGTATGATTTTAAAAATTTTTGATTTTTTAATGTAATATAATATTTTAAAATTGTTCGATTTTTAGTTTAAGATTTAAAACAATTGATCATTTCAAATAAAAAAATATTTGTTAGTAAGAGATCCTGCTATATGCAAATTGAAATGGTTGAATTTTGAAAAGTAGAAATTAACAATATGAAATTTGTAAATATTTAAACGATTTAAATTTAAGTGAAATAATTAAATTGATGAAAGGTTTGAGGGGAATTTTTAATATTGGAATTCTTGGTAATTGAACATTTTTTCAGTTTTAAATGAAGTTGGGATTCCTGTAATTTTCATCATTCAGTAGTGGGGATTTCTTCACTATTGAAGTTTCTTATTTAAAATTATCCGATTTTGAACCTTTTTTTCATAATAATTCAATTTTGAAGGTTTATAATCGAAGATGTTTCTATTTTGGGCGGTGAAAATGATGATCGATTTGTTTTTGATCTAAGGAAAATTTGTCTGATCAATTGTGATATTATATAATAATTTTTTTATATAATAAAAAGTTAAAGTTCTACAATTTCCGAAGCTTTTACTTGAGAACAGTAAAATTAGTTTTCAATTTCAAATTGCCAAATTTCAATCGCTTCGCTTTACAAATGATTTAAACTTAAACGTTTTAAATTTTGTACGTTTTTAATCACAAGTAATACAGTTTAAATTGTTTTGGTTTTTAGATGATCCAGTTTTCCCAATTCTTATCGAAATTTTTTTTTATTTCGATCATTTTGAAATTGTCCTCTTTTCACAATTTTAATCTGAATTCATCCAATCTCGAGATACAATTTAAACTCCTTTCTCCTATAAAATTGTACAATTTTGAAAACTTCAGTCTCAAATTTTTCAATTTCGAGAGCTAATGATTTGAAATATTTCGATTTCAAACACATTCAATTACAAATTATACAATTCTAAACGCTTTTATTTAGAAATGATACCAGTTCATTTCCTATTCAGTTCATTCGAAACATTGTATTTCCACTTGAAGTTGTTGCGATTCAGTAATATTTTTTTTTAGTTTCAATTGGAATTTTAAATTCTCATTAGGTTAGAACGACATACCAATAATTTTCATCTGACTTTAGGATGATTTAAAATTAGATGAAGTGTTGAGGAATTTCCTTAAAAAAGTAACTAATTACAGTTACCTTTACTTCGTGAAAAAAGTAACTTTTTATATTTCCAGTCGCTGTTTAAAGTCACTTGAAGTTCCTATTTTTATGTACGGAAACATATGTTGCATATATTTTTTAAAAATTATCAGAATTTTCAAAAAATAAAATTGAACTGTTTCAAAAAAAAAAAAAAGAATTCAACATTTCATCATTTTATATTAAACACATTAAATATTGAAGAGTCATCAATTGAAAATATTCAAAATGGAAACATTTATAATTTCAAATCCTCAAAATTCAACAATTTTCAATTGTAAATCCTCGAAATTAAATTGCTACAAAAAACATTAAGGATTAGATACATTTAAGATTGAAGTCTTGAAAATTGAATAATTTGCAAGTCGATATTTTCAAAATTCAAGAACTTCCAATCGTAACTCTTCAAAATTATGCAAGTTTTAAGTTTTGCAATTAAAAATTCTGTAATTTTGATGATTTACATTTGAATTTTCATTAATTTGGAAGATTCAGAATTAAAAACTCTAGACTTTAGGTATAAAAAATCATCACAATTTCAATGGTTAAAATTGAAGAATTTTAACAATTTTCAATTGTAAATCTTGAAAATGGAACTATTCCGAAAAAATGTTTCAAATTACATATCTCTGAAATATAAGTCTTATAAATTGAATAATTTGTTATTCTATATTTTCAAAATTCAAGAATTTTTAATTGTAACTCTTCACAATTGCAGAACTTTAAATTGTAAAGATTTAATATTGAAATTTTTTTTATTTTGACAATTTACAATTAAGTTTCTGTAATTCTG